>OMNV01011274.1:0-12156 GCA_900303265.1 Brotula barbata | reverse complement strand
TTGTAGCAGCCAAATAAAATGCATTGCTTCACTAGATCCGTCTGGAAACCTACTGTAGGTGTTGCTGGTTGCCATGGTTACTGATAGCAGAAGTCCCGACTGACTGTCACTGGGGTTGAAACTAATACGGTAAGTCTAATGATCCGGGCCCTCATCCAGGGAATTATGCTGTTGCTGCTACAAAACGTTGAATATCATTTCTAAATCAAATCAGTCAAAGACAGAAAGAAAGACGCGGCCTTTCAAATAAACTGTACGGTAAGACGAATGGGCCTTGTTGCGTGTTAGAATACATTTGAGCTGCACAGTGCATTACAAGTGGACTATAGAGATCTTTTTGTCCTCTCAAACAGAGCAACCAGCTCTCAGCAGCCCTGTTTTTGTCTTAAGTGGCTAAATCAGCACACTTCTATCCCCGTTGTGATTCAAACCAGCTCACCGTAAATGAATTACGTCTGGGCTGATAAGAGAGGAACCTGAAGCCAGCCATCAATCCGCACGTGTGCTCACGTCTCTATCAAAGCCCAAGGACCTGCAACATAGTGAGGGGTACCATTAATCCTCATCCACACTGAGGGGGGATTAGGATCAGTATTTAACCTCAAAGAGCCACTTCATTGATTTGATTTTGTTATCTTTAATGAGAAAATATGTGCAATTTCCATATAATACAAAAGACATTTCCATTTTATTTCACTGTCTACGTTGCTATTATGCACAATGACATCAATAGAATGAAAGTTGTGAAAAATCCTTTTCACATTTAACCATATTTTAGTCCAGCCCTCGTGTTCATTGGACCCCACCTGTTTTATCATTATCAAGCATTATTTTTGCTCCATTAATAATGCTGCACTTAACATGTATCAATTTTTGTCTTCCCCAAAAGACCTTTCCATTTTTTTCTGAAAATAAGGTGATGATACAAAACCATTTTAAGCGTGCAGAGTGCTGAGGCTGGTCCTGACGGTGCAGCTCTCCGCTGAATAAAGCCGATCGGCATCTTCTGTGAGGAAAAATGCAAACCTGGCAACATCCTGGAGGGGAGCTTATAATAATGAAGCTCTTTTGTCAGGGTGAAAACGCTGGAATGGAATGACGTCTCCAAGACAGAAATATGAGTGCAAACACAGGACAAAGGAGCAATCGGCTTACAGTTTGTCTGTATTGCTAAAACACTAAAGCCCATTCATTCTCTGGACTAAACTCTCAGAGGCCTGAACCCATTTATTGAATTGATCACACTCTAGGCAACACCATAAACAATTTTTAGTTAGACTCGACTTACAGATCTTATGAACCCTTTTTGCAAAACTTTACACACATTCCCACTCAGTCAAACACTGTGATACACTTGCGGTGCCAAAGGTGGCAGAAGTTAAACACAATTAAAACACTGATGTCAAATCTGGCACACAACAACTTCAATAGTGGGCACTTGTTGCTAATGATGTGATGAAACCAATACAAGACAGGACAAAGTACACAGGAGGTACACAGGGGAGTCGAAGGCAGACACCTGCAGTGGATGGAAACTATCTGAGAGGCAGAGGAGGAAGAGGAGGAAGACAAGGAAGACTAAGAATAAGAACAGTCATTTCAGCTGTGATAGACTGTGATGCTCTTCTTCATGGAACGACAATGCCAGAAGAAGGACAAAGGCAAATTTACGGTGTACTGTCATGTACTTTACATTTACAGTGTACGGTCATGAATTTTACATTTACAGTGTACTGTCGTGTATTTTACAGTTACAGTGTATTGTCATGTACTTTTCATATACTTTGTACTGTCATGTGATCACTTTTACAGGGTACTGTTGTGTAATTTACATTAATATTTATTCCTTTTGCAGTACTGTAGTATTGCAGTATTGAATCCACATGCTGTGTTGCTAGCAGTAGTATGCAGTATCTAAACTGTGTTAGTGAGTTTGGATTTCTTTTTTTTTTAAACGTACAATTTGTTTACAGTATTATGAACAATAAACATTTGTTTTTCTGAAGCTCCATGTCCTGAACTCTGTGTTTCCCATTTTTGGATGGAGTGTTTAATTAACGCGCAGTAGTGTTTTCATTTTGACTGGCTCCATCTATAATCTGAAAACATGGTTTGATTTTGAGCTACGTCTATAATCTGAAAACATGGTTTGATTTTGAGCAGGTGAAAGTGTTTTGAAGCGATTGTTTCATTTCACAAGGAGAGCCAGAGGTTTTGAGAACGTAGTTCGAAAATTGGGTTTTGGATTTAGTTTTGAGAAAAGAGTGCAAGGTTTCAAGACAGGTGGCTTTGCAATTGAGAAAAACTTGTAGTACAGAAAACCATACACGTACAAAGAAGTTAATGAAAATATGACTGGGAAAGAGACGTCAAGATATTAAAATGAATTTATTTGTGTGCGCAAGCCCCGTAATGGCTTGCGTACTTCCTGTAACCAGTGACGTACTTGTGATGGTGAACTACAATTCTCAGACTTGTGCTTTGAGTTCGAGGAAAGAGAATAAAGTGAGTGTCTGAAATGGCCCTGCAACAGAGGTAAATGAAAACAAACCAAACTATTATAGAAGTGATGACAAATGTGTATATGTTACAGGGTGTTAAATAAGGAAATAATGCTGCAGTATAAAATGACCTGCAGAAGAGAAAAGTTTGTC
This sequence comes from Brotula barbata, assembly GCA_900303265.1. Classification (NCBI taxonomy): domain Eukaryota; kingdom Metazoa; phylum Chordata; class Actinopteri; order Ophidiiformes; family Ophidiidae; genus Brotula; species Brotula barbata. Next base: position 9,502 of record OMNV01011274.1, on the reverse strand, counting down.
TGACTCCCACTCAAAAATAATAATAATCATAATAATGAGAGTTATACATTTTTCAATTGACTCCCAGTACACCATAAACATCATTTATACAAACACACGCCACACACAGCTTCTGTGTTTTGCTTGATTTTTGTCCGTTACTCATATACGAGTCTCAAGTAATCGTAGCCAGAAAATACATCCTGAACAGTAGACTTGAACAGTGGAATTCTTTAGCCAAAGGTCACCTGCATGAACTGTAGAAGGTTTATTTAATGATGTCCAGCCATTCTTGTTTCAGTCTCACTAGGAATCAGGCGATCGGGATCCATTTTATAAAGCAGTGGCACTAAATAGCAACAGCAAATACTGAATGCCTGCAGAGCACAGTGGTTTCCACAGTAACTACGCCTAAAAATAGAAACCCACACCAGCGGCCATTCAACATCAAATTCCCTGTGATGATACTCTCGTCTATTTATAGCTTTTATTAGTGCAACACGCCCGTCTAAAAATGTATTTATCCAATTACTGGTACAGGATGGATATTGTGGACCAATTATACATTCACACCTTTCAATCATTCTTTGCACCAGCAACTTTTACACGATGAAAGTTGGCTTTAAAATTTTATATGGTAATACTGCATGTATTATTCATATGCATCACGGTTCCAGACAGACCCCGTACTGTGTTCAAATAGTGCTATCAGGAACACGAGCAGTTCAAAATGCAACATGACGCATTTCAAATATTTATTATATTTAATAAGAACAGCAGAACATATGTTTTATATGTTTTGAGAGAAATACAGCTTGGGCTTACATTTGCTATGAAGAGTTTGCAAATGACATATGACCCCTCCTCTCTCTATATACCATAATGTCTCAAATGTTAATCACTAGGAAATATACCTACTAGTAAATCTGCAAGGGCAGTAAAGCGAGGGCACATGAGGGAGGAGGGAGGGGCTTGGTGAGACAGTGAGGAGAGGTTAGGGAAGTACATCATCATTCATCATCAGTTGTTTGCAAGAACCATTATCACAATAATGAAGAAGAAATGTCAGTATTTGTGTTATCTAGGTATTGTTCAGATATGTCAGTTTTGCAATTTGTACTGCATTTTTAATAATGTGGGTGCATTAGTTGCCTGGTACAAGTAAGAGTCCTGGATTACAGTGGGTTGTTATAACTGACATTATTATGAGTTTGATTTGTGACATTAGTTTTTGTAATTAGCGCAATTTGATTTGGAGAAGTCTAAGCTATGCAGGACAAAATTTGTCATATCCTTCTAAGACTTTTGGCATGTTTTTCCAAGATTTATGCAGATGAAGTTTGACCATTGTTGCCATGGTGATGAAAATATTCTTGCAATAAGGTGGCCCGTGGGAGCAGCTTTGGTGGTAAAATTAATCTGTATCTAACTGAAATTGCTTCCCTTCAGCGTCTTCCTTTTGATCTGTCCTAGTTTGCTCATCAGCCGCTCATCTTTCCACTGAGCTGTACATGTCTGATATCATCAGGTCGACCAGAGGACACAAAAGAAGACATTCACAGCTTTTTCACACAAGTTTGTGTCATTGTTGCACTAAATTTGGTCCATTAACAGAAAGATGTTCTCCAGTCATTGATCAGACTATATTTCAAACTGTTTTCACACTGTGTGAAAAGTACATGATGCCTCCAGATTAAATGGTAAAAATGTGTAGATTGCTGTTTTTTACCATGTCAGCAGAGGTCTGATGAAAACAGCATGACAACATAACATAATAGCCCTATTCGCACTGGACTAGTATTACCTGGGGACCTCTGGTAATTTTTAGTAATAGCAGAGGTCGTCTGTGATCTTTATCGCATGCGAATCTTCCATGTCTGTAATTTGCCATGTAAAAATTTCACCACTAATTCCCACTATACTTCAAATAGTGTAGGTGTAAATTATTGATGTTTTTAACAGCACTGGTTGCAAATTTGGAAGTGTCATCTCGCTACACAGTATGAAGACCCATTCACAGAAAGAGCAAGTTCAAATCCATCAGAAGAGCGAAATCTCAAAAGATGATGAGATGGATAGAGGAAGAGTCGTGGTTGTATGTTTGTGCTTCTGTGAAACAATCGGAAACTGTTATTCCTCTTTCTCTCATTCACCTTTCTCTCTAACGTCGCTCACTCATTTCATTCACTTTCTAGCTCACTCGATGACCGCTCTCTCTTTTTGTTCTCTCGCCTTTTTTTTTTATGAGTCGGTAAGCCGACAGTACAGCCTACCTTTATTTTTGGATTGATTGTTACGCAGCACCTTGACATCATATTCTGTTTGTCACATACTGACATCAGTAATTTTGAGTAAAATACAGACTTCGCTAATCCCTTGCAAATGCTACACAAAACACAGATGTGAAGGGGGGCGGTCATAAGTAATAGTAATCCTGTGTGAATACGGCTATAGAGTACATTAACATGCACTTGAAAACTTTGATTATAATGTGATAAAGGAAATAAATCAGCCATTCCACATGTTTACAGCCTAGGGGTATGCATTTCTCTTTCTCTGACATTTTGATTAAATGGTACAATTAACTATTAACGATTTTTCATCTCAGTGACTCAAATAATGAGTCACTGCTATGGCATCAGTTGGAGCCTCCCTCCTGACCACCACTTTGGTATTCACTCCCCACACCCACTCTCGTTCCTCTTTCAGTCCCTGCTGTTTTCCTTTGTTTTTAATTTTGCTGCTTCTGTCCATTGAACAACGCTGGTGCCATGCTGGGCCTCGGATCTTGGACCACCACAGGCCACTACCTTGTGCTTCCAGTACCGTCTCTGTGTCAGGGCATCTATGTGGCTTAGCTCTTGGATCACCCACATTTCACCTTCAGCATCTTCCCCAAATTTGGGTATCCAGTGGCATGGATCTTTGATTACCAGTGGCCACCATTTCTGCAACCAGGCCAGTATCTTCTCTGTCCCAGGGTATCCAGGCTTGTAGCTTTGATCACCACTGGTACCACCACTTGTGCTTCCAGTACCTTCTATATATCAGGTTATCTAGGTGGCTTGGATCTTGGATCATCACCACTTGTGCTGCAATACCTCAATTTAATGAGTTTGTAAGTTAGAGCACTACTGGTCACCGCTATTCCCTGTACATTCTCCATATCTAATATCTAGGTGGTTTGTTATTTATTCACCTACAATGACTGCAGTCAAAACAAGCGGCATTTTGACCACCATTCTCCCAAACCCCCACAGTGTGGGTAGGGCTGCAACGAACAGTCGACATTATCAATGTAGGCAGACAGCCAACAATTATTTTCATTGACGATTGCTCAAATTTATTGCTTAGGAGCTGGGTAGATTTATCTATTTTAAAATGACTTTTTCTACTAAAAGAAAAGAAAACACTACAAAAGAGGTTAAAACATTTTTTGTGAGTTTACTTCTTGTGAGAAAAAAATTTGTGTGAGTAAGCCTAATTTATGTCTAATGGAATAGTTTTGGTCATAATGAACCCTCATGAGTATTCCACCCAAGGTCATGGACAGGTATTTTCCAAAGATGGTTTCATGCTCTTGCCTTTAGAATTAACTAGCACCTACCTAATACAACCAACGAGACATACTGTATCGTCTAAAAATAGCTGCTGATTAATTATTACATTAATCGCACAATTAGTCAATGAACTGTTCCATTAGTTATCAGAATAATTGTTAGTTCCAGCTCTAGCTGTAGGATTACCGTAGTTACTTCAATAGTTCTACCATAATTTGCAGCATAGCAATTAAACTAAATATTAAATATTAACACCAGAATCTCATAATCCTAGTATCCTGCAATATGTATGTAATATGTATTTGTGTGTAATATGTAGTATGTAATATGTGCTATTTACTGTATGGTATGTATTGGTTAGTGTGTATACTTTTGTTTTGTTAAATATACTTAAGTATATTTAACAATTGAATTAAGTATGTTTGAATATAATTAAGTATTGTTAAATACAGATTTTCTTTATAGTTTTGCTAAATCTATAATTCTGCATCTGTGTTCTCTTGTATTCTGATTCTGTTTTTACTGATATTTTCTGTCTGTGTTTTTGAGCTGCTGTGACATGCCCCATGTAAGATCAATAGACTTAATCTCATCTCATACTATGTATTTAATTGAAATATAGCTTTCTCTGATTTGGTAGTGACAGATCGCGATCGCAATATGAATTCAATTAATAACAGTTCTGCATACTTCCGTAGGTAGGTGGCTGGGGAGATGTGGCTGTGAGAGAAAACAAACCTCATTCCCTTCAGAGGATGTTGCATCTGCTAGCTTGAGCTGTTGGCCTACTGGTCAGCACGCCTGGCTGTCAGCCTATATAGCCAGTGGTCCACCAGGAATTGTCCCAATCCGATATTGACTATGGCTCTATTTCACTGCCTGCATATACAGAGGAGACCCTAATTTTACCTTTGTTTTCCAACTCAAAATGAGAGTCGATGTTCGGCCTCTGCCTCTTATGGGGTTCCAGTTTCTTTTTGGGCAAGTACCATCAATTTGTTGCCTTCATGTAAAATCGTAAATCCAAGACTTAAAAAAAAGCCCATCCGTCCATCCATTCTCAGCACCGCAGAGTAAGGGCGGGGCTGGATCTATTCCGTCGGTCATTTGGTAATCGGTACTAGAACAGTACGATTGTTTCGCAGTTGTATGTACGTGAAATTCTGTTTGGTAAAAATGCAATGGTACCAACGTAATTTTTACGCGGAGTTGCACGTAAAGGCAGCATCAGTGCTGCAGCCGCTGACGATGATCGACTCCCAATACTGTCTAACGTGAATATGCAAGTTTAACTTAATTCTTATGGAATTATAGGGCTACGCCACATAGTACTTTCATTTCGCCTTGGTTGGTCATCGAGCTAACCCAATCGAACAATGGAGGACGACTACGTGTGTGAGTACGACTCGACCTGGGACACAGAGAGTGATGGAGACGACCCGGCTGGCGAGAGCCAAACCCGGCGGTCCAGTCAGGACAAAAACAGACCGTCTTGGACCTTAGTACGTACACTTAATGCTCTTAAACAAAATAAGTAGAATAAATTGTGTCATTTTGTGCAATATTACGCCTTATTGCTATCGCAATAGTCCCGGCGTGTGTTATTATAGCGGTTACCGCAAAGCTAATGTTAGCTTGTCACTGCAGGTGTGCTAACTAAGCTAGCCCAGCTAACCAGTCACATTAGTCAACTTATTTATATGCTAGTGTTTGTGTAAAGCTTCTTATTGTGTTCTGTTTGCTATTATCCTGAACGATTTTACAAAACTGTGAAGTGTGTGAGTTGAGCCCTTTGTTGGTGTAAGAAATGGGATGGCTCGGCCTGTCTGCCAACTTAACGGCTTGATAGAGGTTTTGGTGAAGCTAACCTTTCTAATGATGACACTGACGAATTATCCTCGGCACAGTAAATTAAGGTTCACCGGTCCGTAGATGTAATGCAATTACTGTGTAATTTATGCCAGATGTGTCACATTTCACCAGTGTAATCTTTGCAGTGGCATCATACGCCCAGAAACATGAGGGCAGCAAAGGACATGCAGAACTACAGAAAACATTATCCAGTAAGTAACAACCAAAACAAAACAAAACAAGACATCTATTATCACAACTCCCAAGTACTCAAAATGTTTTTCGTCTTCGGACAGAATCTTACGGATGAGGAATGCTCAGAGGACAAAATGAATAATTTGAAGTTCTATCTCAACCAGTTCCCCTCAGCTCCTGATGGTAACGAATTAAACTTTGGTGAACTAATTTTCTCAAATATTGATAAGTTAACCGATAAATTGTACTTTCTTCACACAGATGTCTACATCGAGTCATTTCATAAAGAATGGAAAAATGACTACAAAAGACTGGAGAGAGTTCATTCATATATTCAGTGGTATGTATTGTTTTTTTTACTTGTCTGGGTCACTGTACCATTGGGATTCAAGGCCTCTAACTCTTGAGATTATTAAAATCACACTGAACAAGCAATAATAAGTTAAATATTTATAGAGCACCTTTCAAGAGCAGAAGTCACAAGGCACTTCACAATAAAGCCAAGTTACATAAAACCGAATAAAAACATATAGAATAAAACAATGATCAATAGATTTTTTTGTACTTAAAATGCCCTGGTTTCCTTTACTCAGTTGTAACAAGTGGGCATCGGAGTTGTATGTCCACAGTGAGGACAATTCATTCTGTGATTGTGATCTGTTGTTGTCCGTGACAAATGTTGACCCTTTTATTTGCTGTTTCTTTCCCGATTCAAGGTTGTTTCCACTGCGAGAACCCGGGGTGAATTACATGGCTTCAGAACTCACGAGGAAGGAGATTGAAGTGAGTGAATTTTAGTTGATTAGTTGGATGAGTGTTAATCCACTAGATACCCTAAACTTCCATCCATGCATTATCTACCTTGGTATAGATAATACATACAGATGTTGAAACTTAGAAAAACAAGTTTTGACTGAGCTATTTGGCATGCAGTGCTGTAATGTGTGATCATATAATCTGCCCCCTCCTCCGCAGGCCTTCAAGAAGAGTGAAGAGGCCAAAAATAGGCTAGCAGAGTCCTATGAGCTCATGCTGGGCTTCTATGGAATCCAGTTGGTCAACAAGGAGACGGGTGAAGTGAAACGAGCAGACAATTGGAAGGAGCGTTTTGGAAACCTTGAGCGGTAAATCAAATGTTCTCATTTAAGCTAATTCCAAGATATGTTTTATTCTCTGTAATTTGTATTAAATTTTTGTCTAATTTCAGGAACATGCACAACAATCTTCGCATCACTCGCATCCTGAAGAGCCTTGGAGAATTGGGCTTTGAACACTATCAAGCTCCTCTCGTGCGCTTCTTTCTGGAAGAGACGCTCGTCAAAAAGACCCTCAGCAGCGTGAAACGCAGCGTGCTGGACTACTTCCTGTTTGCTGTACTGGACAAACAGAAACGTCAGGAGCTTGTGCGCTTTGCTTACCTTCACTTTGAGCCAAAGGATAAATTTGTGTGGTGTCCCAGAAAGATTCAGAAACAGTTCTGCAGAGAAAAGAAAGCAGAGAAAAGATCAGATGCTGTGGGGAATGGAGAAGTAAAGGAAGAAGTCTCTTCTCATGCTAAAGGTAAAGACGTAGAAACAAGTGGACCACAGAAAGAGAATGCTGGTGGAACAGAGAATAATGCGAAGGTACAGAAAAGTGCCAGTAAAACAGCAGGTAGAGACAAAACCAAACTCTCCGAGGTCTTGCCTGAGCCAAAACAAAAATCTGAGACAGCTGTAAATGGAAATGCAGTAGCGGAGTCTGATAATGAATTCATGGGTAATGGGAATGGCTGCGCACATGATGTGGACGAAATGGACCAATCGCCGAGTCCAGACACTGTGACATTGAAAAGCGAGACACGGGCGGACGGGGAAGACAAATCGACGAGCAAGCCAAAGGACATAAACCAGGAACCTGTGAGCAATATGCAAACAGATGAGGACACAGGCAAGGAAAAACTACTGAAGAATAACACAGACGATAACAAAGTGCCAAACAGCAGTCCTGCTGGGGACTCCGAGGTGGTTGCGAACAAAGTATCTGGTCAAATGAGCCCGTCAGTGTCAACACCCCTTAAAACCTCCAAACACTCCCCCTCCCTTTTTTTGGGAAGGGAGGAGAAAATTCCAAGGACAGACTTTAATCAAGTGCCAGATACAAAGAGCACGGAGGAAACGCTACAGGCAAACGGCTCGCTGACGAGCACACAAATGAGTGTTGATGAACAGACAAATGAGAAAGACTCGGAGGAAATGGATGTGGAATCAAGTTCTCTGAACCTGGTCCAAAAAGCTGAGAATTCATGAGTATAGAGTCTATTCTACAGAGATGGATAACAGGAGGATACACTACAATTAATCAGAAATTAAAGGTAATGATGAGGATAGATTACAACTTTAAAGGTTTTCTTGGCCTTAATTTCACTCTTTCTTGTAGATTTTGATTCATTTCAATTTGAAGTATATGAATTTGTGACCTTGCCCCAGTGTGAGCGTTTGACTGATACACAGCTGTTGCTATGATACTACAGGCGTCATGAATACGTCTGTTTGACACTGATATTTATATCTTATAGAATGCCCGAAGCACTATTAATATTGTATATCAATATAATTCAGTTGTACATGTAATTATGGTTTCAGTATTTTTAACACCTTAATATACTTTGCACTGAGAAATGACATCCTGGAAGAGCTTTTTGTTCTCTTTTGGGTTGTGTTTCTGTCAGTAAAAACATTCTGTACTGGTTTCTGTCAATGCTGGAGCCATTGTCAAATACATTTCTGACTGAATGTCATTTAAGTTTGTTTTATTTAAAGAATATTGCACAATCCGTATGTATCTGGTGTAGAGTCGGGAAGTAGACGTTTGAAAATTTAAAGCCTTGCCAAAAATGTGACAGACTGGTTGATTGTATAGTATGTATGTATGTATGTCTTGTTAGAATTATTACAAAGCTTTGGCTAACATTTGAAGTCTGCTATATGGTCATACTAATTACAAATAGAAGCAGTTTCATGGAAATTTCAAGTCAGGGTGACGATATAGTTCTCAGTTTACTGATGTTTTACTTCATAGTTGCACTTAATTTTGTTTCTGTTGTTGAATTTGCTGTATTTACATATTGAAATGGTAATAACTTTACAAAAGTGCTGAATTCTTTATATGATTTTCCCAACTAAATACCTGGCTATTGACAAAGCAGAATAAAGTTATACTATTTTCTGATGTTTTGTTTTTGAAGTTTTTCAGTCAGTATTTTGTCAGCTTTCACTTATGTTCAGAGCTATTCAGGTAAGTGAGGATCGGTGATCCGTCATGATAGAAGCTTGGGGTTGATATTGATGGAACTCAAGTATGCTGTGTGTTTGGGGTCTGCCTTTAAGAAATAAAAGCTGTTCTAATGATAACAATTTTTGGCCTATAACTATTGATGTAGAAGTCAATTTTTTGTTTTCCTAGAATCCTTGGGTCTCTCCACAGCCATACATCAGACACAGCCAGTGTGATTATTTTTTAATAACTTTACACTGTATATATATACAGTATATATATATATATCAACCATTTGGCTACATCTTTCACGCATTGGAGTTCCTCAGTTCTTTTTTCATGGATAGAATGAGATTGTTCAATATTTGCACATCCAAATACTGCATAAAACCGATGCCCCCTATCGTGTCTCTCATTCGGTGAAAACTCCTAGATGGCAGATTTGTTTTTTTTTATGTTTCCCTATTTGGTGAGATCATGTGACCACTATCTATTAGAGGTTTCTGTCATTTATAGCATCTATATTTACCAAGTCATAAGTGACATGTTCATGCTGAAATGGTACAACAGGTTGATTTGATTAAAGATGCACACTGAACAACAAAAGGTGTGTTTCTGGATGTTTTCTTTCCGTTTGCAGCTGCTTTTTGACCTGAGTTTAG
>OMNV01011271.1:37604-48349 GCA_900303265.1 Brotula barbata | reverse complement strand
TGACCCAGCAACACGTTCCCCAAACATTCCATCAGTCAGTAAAGCATGTGCATGAGATCGTTAAGAGAATGCTCATTAATTAAAAAGCGATGGGATTGGATGGGTTTGGGGTCACTGTGGCACTTCAGATGATAAAGGATATGGGTAATGTAATCACTCATTAGCATTTAACTGTAGGCAACTCTGGGATGAAGCATGCTTAATAATCATCGCATAGGTGGAGGTGAAGTGAGTAAAACAAAGTGGCGCGCATAAAGTAAGAGCACCGAGGGGAAGAGGGATCAGAGGGAAGGTAAGAAAACAAGGAAGAAAGAAAGGACAGAGGGAAGGAGGGAAGTTAATTATCTCAAAAGTCTTTTATTATGGCAGTGTCTTGTTTCAGACTTTATTGTTCTGTACTCAGTGAGTTGTCCTGCTTTTATCACATAGTGCAGAAGCAATTAGTCTTTTCAATTTTCCAGTCCCTTCTTCTCTACTCAGTCATAAAGTGAAACCAGGTAATGTCCAAAAATGTGGCTTCATAAACATAATTGGATGGCTCCTTTCAGATTAAAAAAAAGGACAAAAATCACTTTAATGTCTACTGTAAGAGATTAAATTCTGTCATCTGAAGTGAACAAAGAGATGATAAAAATACTGAATGGACATGTTAATAATAAAATTGCTAAACCAGTTAATTACTTAAATCAACACTGATGTGCAATAAATATCTGGGGTATTCTTACGGCACCAAAGAACACAACATGAAACTGATATTCATCAGAGACTTGCCCAAACTATATTAACCTTATAATCCCATGTAATATGTCTGATCGCATTCCAAGCACCACATGGACACAAACATCACATCACTGCCTTCTTACAGTCAATTAAAATGATCTTCTTACATAATACCATCCATTTCAGAATTCATGTTTAGTCCGAGTCAAATGTATCTATTATGTGTTATTCCGCTGGGGCTTTCTTTCTGACGTTCCCTAATATATTTATTTTACTCCTTCCAAAGTCTTGGCGTTCCTGTTTCACGGTGATAAAGCAGTCTGTTCTGGTGTCTTTATAGAGGTTTCAGTTTTGCCGGGCTGTTTCCACCTCTTTCTGTTGGCACCATCCACACAGTCTGTTCTCTCCGGACAGCCAGGTTTTCCTAATTAAGACTAATTGGCCTAATTTAGTTTGGCATGGTTTGTAGTGTTCCTATAGTCGCCTCTGCTGGGTGGTTTCCCATTTTATCATTGTTTTGATTTGTTAGGTTGTGCACGGGAAAATAGGTCAAATTGTGCATTATGCATATTTTCATCCTCGCTCAGATTAATATAATTAAACCTATAGGTATCTAGGTAGCATTTCCACGGAGTACACCTGCCAGAAGGACGCTGCAGGTGCACTGAGTCAGGAGAGCTTCTTTCCCTCTCAAAGCCCTCAGGTGTGAAGATGTTCACACAAGAGTTGGCTTTAAGGCCTTTTTAAAGAGCGAGAGGGGATTTGGACGGTTGAATTGAATTGTGTAACTTGTTTTGCCACGAAGATACCACAGTCGATACTGTCTGGCTCCAGACTTAGACTCATGCTGAGGTTAGCAAGACAAGGCGTCATTCGGGAGCAGAGACGAAGCAGTTTCTGGATAATTAGTGAATTCAGGTAGGCTACGTGGATATCGGTATGTCAAAAGTTTTCCAGCTCATGCAGCTGCTCCTTTATGATGGTTTTACTAAGACAAAAAATTGAGCTTTAGATACTGTAATGAGATTAGAGGTTTTGCAATGAGACGACATAAAAAAATACTAACCTGAGATTTGTCAGAGGCCTGGTTCAGTTATTTTGAAATAACTACAATGTGTTGAATTGTTTTATATTCACTCACGCCCTCTGCTTGGTCAGTATTAGCTTAGATGATCACAAATCTGAATTTAGCTGCATAAATCAAAGTCACTAAGAAAGTGAATAAAAGCACAGTTCTATTTCTGTACCATTGCTGTCCTTAATGCAAAAAATCCATATTATTATGTTGACAGCTTACCACAAACAAACCAAACTGTCACTGTTTACAAAAGTAATCCAGCGACAAACCAGTCTCCCTTTCATCCATTAGTAATGGAACTATCGGGACATATCCAACAGATAACTGCGTAAGTCTCATTAGTGAGAAAACGATGCACTGTAATGTTAATGTGCACACCTTCCTTTGTTCTTATCCCTCAGAAGAAAACCAGGGATGCTGCGAAACAACAGGTTGCACCTGCAGTCACTGGAGGGTCTCAGCCAGCAGACACATAAGCTTGTGAAATGCCTTGACAAAGCCTGTGAGTAAGCCTCTGTTTTGACAGGAGCTGGCCAGCCGGCACATGGCCAGCCAGCACTCTGTCAGCACGCACACAAACAATGGCCATGTGTGTGTGTGCGTGTATGTGTATGTGTGTGTGTGTGTGTGTCTCATTCCTCTATGTGTGCTGCACGGAGTATAGCGCCATTATGATAAAACTCATAAACCACAAACAGAGGACGCGCAGCTCCGGGGCAAAGGCGAAAACACTCAAACCTGACACCTCACATTTAGAATATTTATAGCGTCATGTGACAATCGGAGAAAATCCAACCCACCGATGTACTCATGTGTTGTTGTTTCTCCAATGAGAAGTAATTTATTCAAGATTTTAATTGAATCGTTTGTCTTTCTCTGTTTTGGCAAAACATTTATTCGTTTCATTAATTGCAAACTGGCATCCGTGTGTATTTACCTACTGAATACCTGAAACCATTTTGTTTGGTGAATTTGGTGAATGCAAATGCACCAAAGAATAATTGTCAGTCAGACAAAAATAGCCCGGGATGTAATGAATTTATAACTCTCCACCATGGTAGCTTCTCTCTCGGTGTTTATGCCGTATAAATCTTTAGGTATTAGATTTTTGTATGTGTTAATGCCAGGGCCTCAGATTAGGATTATGTGGTGATGCTCTTGTTACATCAGCTGGCTACTTGTTGCACGAAACACACATCCGTACTGTCATTACTGCTCTCTGTAAATGCGATCACATCGTATCTCATACAGAACAAAAATAATACCTGCTATGAGAGAAAACCTCCCACTGGTTTGAAAAGAGGAATCTTGCTCAGAGTAAGAGTCAGTCTCTGGGTTTTGTTTTCTTTATCTCAGATGTCCTGCAATTCCCACGTGAGGTTTCCATGAGATCAGAGGCATGATCACAGTCATCCTGTTCAAACACTGAAAAACTGGTTCCCATCTTTGAAGTCTCCTTTGAACCCAGTCTTCATCTTTACCGATATAATGTTATTAATATAATCTTGTAAATCAGGCTCAAATGTGCCAATTCCTCTATTTTGTTTTAACGTATCTTTACAACATGCTAGTGGTGTTCTCAGTGAAAATGAGTGTAGAAAAGCTAGCAGTCAGCTGTCAGTCTTATCATCTTTAGCATGAACTATAGCTACACCCACAGGCGCACGCTCACTTAATGCTTTAGATTTGGAAAAGTCTGGAAAATGTTACATTGTAAGATGAAAGGGAAGAAAATGGTTCTTTTGAAATCTCTCTGAAGCCAATCTCAACCACCTAAATATGCAGTGGTCTTTCTGTTGAACCAGAACATAATGAGCATATTGCCTCCAGAAATGCTGATGTGCGTACCAGGGGATACACGCATCTCATAAGGAATAACAGCGTCTCTAGATTTGACGTTCTCCGTCGTATATTATACAGTTTATTTTACATACGACATGCAAATACGGCACTGAAAGCCTTCCAACACCCCGACGGTCACACCTTTATTTTGTAACTATGTAAATCGTAGAACATTCTGATTGAATGTTGAGTCCAGCAAATATTTACCCAAATTGTAATTAGGATTGCACAGGCTGCATGGAAATTCAATTCTCAGGCCGCATTAAAACACAAATCCACTCTGAGGATCCAGTGGGACCTGAAAAAATGTCATCAACTGTTGTTATTTTGTTATATTGTAGTGAGGGAGGGCATGTTTTCCTTCTTGTTTGAATACTGTTCGGGGCCTTTAAAGAGAAATATGTGTAAAGCATTTAGAGTGTTCGACTCTACCCCATGGTCTGCTGCAGATTTTTACCCTGCATGTGTCGGAGACGGCCTGTGAATTTGAAGTAGATTAATTTGAGTTGAGAGAAGGAAACCTATTGAGGGTGTGGGTGAAGGGTTGAGGGGAGGACTGAGCATGAATAGCAGAATTGTGGGGTGAAAAGATAAAGTATCTGATGTCTATCGCCTGTATTAGTCCCTGCTCATCCTCTCTCCTTCGCTTCTTCCTCTCTTCCCTTTGTCCCTTTCTTCTTCCTTTAGGCTCGTTTAGTTAATTAAGGCCATGAAATGTTTCAGAAACCAATTATGCCTTGACATTATTAAAAGACCACCCTTCCTTGTAAGTGCAGATTGTGTCTGTCTCTTGTCTTGGCAGAGAAAAGAAAGTTGTCTGAACTCGGCGGCCACTGAAATAAGGTTTGGGCTTGTGCAGTCAGATGCAACATCAGCGATTTTTGGTTTCTGTCATCCATTTTATTTTTACTTCACTTACGAATCCACATCTTTTTTTTTTTTAATACTATATGCCTTTAGAACCTTTCACCTGGAAATGACAGTCCTTCTGCGACATTCTAGATTTTCTATTAGGGATAAGAAGGGCCTTCCATCAGATAATAGACAATGCTGCAGTAGGCATTGATAGGATCTCTTGTTAATTTAAGGGCTGAATGTGGCAGTTAGGAGTCTGTTGCTGGAGGCTTTAATGTATTATTCCACGCACGGGATGAATAGAAGAATCTATCCTTAATATCTCATATGGTAATAGGTGTGGACAATAAAGCATATTAATCTCATTGCAATATGGGGAGATGTATTACTCCATATAATAGTAGGCAAATTTCCTCTGTGCTTTTTTGTCAACATAGTCTTGCCTGATGATGATGATGGTCTGCAGAGGTTTTTTGTTTGATCACTCTATGTATGATGGTCCAAATGTTAAAAACACAGAGTTTGAAGGTTTATCGTGTTTTCTGGCCTCTTACATGCAGGATTATGTCAGTCAGAAACGACAATTTTTGTGCAGTATAGAGCTTCAGATTTTAAATATTCAAAGAAAGTGCAAGTGCAAAGTGAAAGTACCCATCATCATGTCATTTTACAGAGACACGAATGACTCAGCCAACTTGTTGATCATAGCGCTATATAAATTAAGCTGATTTGTACAACATGCATGGTGATTTGTAATGAACTGTTGCGATGTGTATGAAGGGGAGTTTTACACAGGTACCACTGTTGATTTTCCTACTTCTAGTGCTATTTTGAGAATATGCAAATAATCTCGGGGAAGACTGACACCAAAGGTCGTTAATTAACATAAGTCAATTCCACTCGGCTTCTTTTGGGAGTGAAATGTAGCAGCAATCTACCTTGTCTCCAAGCGCACGCACAGTGATAACGAAAAGACAGGTTAGTGCAGCAACACATGGGCGTGATAGTGCAGAAATGTTGGGCTTTATTTTTATTCAAATTATTGATCTGATATATTAGATTGAGCTACATGCACAAATATCATGCGTATGCAAAGGCAAGAATAAGAAATGTCGTTTTAAGACATATATGCAGCATTTTTTAAATAAAGATGCAACGTGCAAGTGTAATCTCACTTCACTCGCCTCTTAATCCAACTGATCATCACTTAACATCACAGTTGAAAAAGCAGAGGTTATATGTGACCATGGGAAATGCATCCAAAGTATCAGTGGGCTGTTATGTTTACATTCTGTGTGCTTCTCCTCCTGAAAAACTCATCTCAGTTCTTATCTTGCTTCGATTGCTGCTGCAGTCTACATCAGCAACAAGTCCATGTTGCTTTTCTGTAAATGGGCAAAACACAAACCAAATTATAGAAAAGGCAGTTGCTGCATCCAAGCAGGAGAGGACATCACATCATCTCCAATAAGATTATATTACCTGCTTGTAAAGTTTAGCTGTAAAGTAAATCAAGGCTGTCAGGATGTGAGGAACTTTTAGAGATTTCTCCCAGTTTGACACGTCAAATGCAATTGTATTGAACGCAGTTTATAATGGCTACGTTTGACGGCGGTGTGTCAGGATGCTGCTATTCTGCATGTAGACTCGGTAAGACGACTCAGTTCAAAGGAGAACAGGTGTAAGTAATGTTATTAGTTACACTT
The DNA here is from genome assembly GCA_900303265.1 of Brotula barbata. Classification (NCBI taxonomy): domain Eukaryota; kingdom Metazoa; phylum Chordata; class Actinopteri; order Ophidiiformes; family Ophidiidae; genus Brotula; species Brotula barbata. Next base: position 42,148 of record OMNV01011271.1, on the reverse strand, counting down.
GCTGTGACGAGTGAAAATCTTTGTCAGCAGTAATGGCTAATAAAGGGATGCCACAAAGCATAATAGACAACCTAAGTGCTCATTATGTCTGATTGCTTCTTTTGGCTTAAGGTCATAGAATTTCTGCTCCTTGTTTACCAATGTTTTTTTTCCTTGTTGGAAAGACCAAACAAAGTCAGAGATCAAGCCATTATGTCCACGGCCTGTTTACAAATGACTGCCCACTTATACAGTGGGCAGAAACTGAGCAACGTGATTACAGTCTCATGTTTCTGGCCACATGATGAATTAATCCCAGGATTCACTCTCCCCCTCTCCACCAACTCCTGAAAACATACGTGGGTTTTTTGGGGTTTTCTTTTTGCTCATGAACATAGCTGAATGCAGTTTCTAATGTAAAACCCTTAACGGTGCATTGTTATGCTGACTTTATCTTTGCCTACTCATAAATATGTGGGTGTTGTGAGGAGGCATTTCCATGCTGAAAGAATGAGACAAAGTAGAACACCCTCATATGGAGATCACACCCACATAAATAAATATCAAATATGTAATATCAATCTAAATATGTTTGTGGCACTATATTATTGCATATTGTTACTGCTTCCTTATAATTTGTCTGTACTGTGTGTATTGGGGGATGAACATATATATCTAACTATACACTATACAGTATACAAAGTTTTTCTACATGAAGAAATCCCAGCTAGCGAACATGTTATTGTCATCCATCATGATTATGTTTTTGTCTTCAGATACACCATTTGAAACTTCTAATCAGATCATTGACCATCTGTTGTCCACTGATGAGATATTACGATATATGTTGGAGTTAAATAGACAAGTGACGAGTGATAATACTTTGGTCTGACAGGTAACATTAATGGCACATGAGGTGGGTAATGTCAGCAGGTCTAGATCTATTCCCGAAGAGTAGAAATTTAATTGACCATAAATCCATAAATGTTTTATGCAACTAATGAAGTCTCATCTGACAGTTTAGTTTGAGATAAATGCCAAGAATGTTCAGCATGTTCCACATGCATACAAAATTCAATCTGTGTCAAAGAAAACGCCTGTTTTTCTGTGTTTTTCCTCTCAAAGTGTGTGCGGTAATACCTACAATGATCCATGTAATAAATATGTGAAAGTAAGCAAACAAAGAAGACAAAAAAGAACAAAATGTTCTTATTGTAAAAATTATACTAAGATTTTTAGATTAAAATTAGACAAAATTTGGCTCACTTTATCAGTACCAAACAGAATACATTTTTCATTTTCTATTTCATAAAGGGCTTTTCTCTGCTTAACACTGCCTGGGGAACGTTTTCTCCATCTTATAAAGTATGTTTGTATTTTTACAAAAATAAATCAGGCGGAAGAACAGATAGTTTTAAAAGGGATATCAAAGCTTTGTTTGTGCTCCAGGAGAGCCAAGTTTGCGTTCTTTGACTTTGATTTCTGTCACATACTGACAATCCCAATTTATTGCATCCCAATTTAAGGCTCTCCTGAGGAGCAACTTTACATATGAAAACCCATCCTTCCCTATGTTTTTATCCAAGATAGGATAGTTTCATCCAGTTGGACCGGCAGTCAAAAATGTGTCATTTGCAAAGGTCAGTTCAGGTCATGAGTTGGTGCAGAGGACCTTTTTAATGTTTTCACAGAAGATTCAGATTCCAACTCGCAAGTTATGGCTTTCTAGACATGTTTGGATTTATGTTACCTACAGTCAGGGCTGTGTGAAGAGCTTTCACTGAGACTTATTTCTCCGTGTTAAATCATTTAGTGTTGTTTTTCAAAGTGTTTAGGATGGAACAAAGATTTTCTTCTGGAGAAACTTTCTTGCAACTGTAAAGAGCTGCATCTGTCTCCCTTGTGATTGTATTGAACAAACACTCCACATAAATTCACTCGTATTTGAATTCCATGATTTCGTCACTGTACGTTACGTGTACGTTTCTTCACAGTGTGCTGAGGCTTTTCCTTTGCTGTCCCATGACTTCTCCCCACTTGTATCCAAGGCACGTTTGCTTAAGACCTCATTATTTGGATAAGATAAGGGCAGCAGCTGTCCTAATGATCCCACAAACACTATTTGATGCCTCACCTCACTGCTTTACTTTCTCTGGCCTACAATATTTTGCTAACAGCCGGGAGGCAGCCGGGGTAACAGTTGTCGGTGGAAATTGCTCCCTTTTCACAAGTGTTTTATCATTAACAAAACAGGCTCCCTCGGGAGATTCATCACCGCTGTCACCAACTCTTTTGTTGAAAATCTATGGGCCATCAGTCATCATTGTTTTTTGTTTTGTTTTTTCTGCGAGATGAGTGATGACCGTAAATTACCATGCGTGACATATTGATGCACCTATTTGCAGTTCTCGTGAAAAAAAAAAAAAAAAAGCACAGCCACTCAGGAAAAGGCATGTCGGAGGGATGGATGGATGGAGTGATTAACAGTCAGTCAGAGAAGAAGACCAAAGGCAGACAAGCAGTGGAAGGACAGAAGGAATGACACAGAAAGAAAGATAAAGGAGGTGGAGAGCAGAATAGAGAGGGAGACAGAAGAAGTATGGTGGATGGTGTTTATGTTACTCGTATTCTAGACGGTGTTTGTCTTCGTCCCGTGGCACAAAAAAAACTCATGACAGAAACACAGACCAACTTGTTTATTCAGCGTTTAGTCTGCGGGTGCGTACATTTATCAGCCAGACAGAAATATGATATGGTATTTTGACTTTATTTCCCTTTAGAATGTAGGAATCTCTGTTTTTCAAGCCCTAGATGTGTATATCTACTGTACCCTGCGATGCACAAACAGAGACCACTGATCTGTATCAATACCTCGTAGACATACAGTGATTACGAGAGCAAAGAAGTCACCGCTGTTTAATAAATTAAATAAAATGTTTATGATTATGTTACTGATTAGTCATTACGTGATTCTGTTTGCATAATGATAGCGTGTTGATTGTCCTTTCCATAATTTGCTGAAGTAAATGGGACACTGCCACTGATTGAGATGTCTCCTAGAAATGCCCAATTTCCAATCGCTATTTGCCTCATATAGAAAAAAGCCTCCTGCCATAAGGATAATCACACATTACATTCTCAAGAGCGACTCTGCATGATGGTGACAAATGCGGACCGCTAGATATGGGAGGCAATTTGCTCTAAACATAGCAATTGTTAAAGTGACGTATGTGGTACCCATGGATGCTGTGAACTTCGTCTTTTCCTGCATTTCAGGTTTCTGTTTGACAGCAAAGTTTTGTAAGTATGAAAGATTTTGCAATTAGTTGGAGGACAGAAATAATTTAGCGTTTGTCCCATTTTGTTTTGATGACTTGACTAAAGTCCTCCCATCATTAGAGGGGACTGGTTGACCGGACATGTTTTTAGATGAAAACACATCCTTAAATGCCATTTTCACAGATGATTTAACACATGGAGAACAGCAGCTCCGCAAAGGGGAGCTGTCTGTACAGAAGCCAGAAAGACAGGACTATGAGGAGAGATATAAAACTATTTCCTCGCAGACCTTAGATCTCAGATACAATTTTTGTACAAGAGAAATGGAGCTAATTTAACACTGGACCATGAAGCCTGGTCTTGAAACATTTTGAAAATGTAGAGTGTCTGGAAAATATCTCTGAAGGTATTTGCCACAGCCAGCATGATCCAATGTGTGAGGAATAATACAAAATCCTAAATCTAGATATGCAAAGCTAACAGATGTGTGGAGGTTTAGTTTATTTCTGGAGCACAGTATCTCTTAAAGTGCCATACACACCGCCACATCAGCGGGTTCTGACCCAACACAAGTTCTCCAGGAAATACGCCGAAACTATTTGGCACCTGAGAAGAACTAAACGAAACCTGCGGACAGGTAGAGACAGCTCATCACATTGAACAACCGGGAGTAAAGCAAAAACCCAAGTCAGAAATGCTATGTTGATCACCATCAGAATGGACTGATAGCTCTGTTACATGTTTTGATCTGTGGAGGTGGAATGTAAGCCGGGCAGGTGAGGTGAGGTGTGGATTCACCGAGCCAGGTTTCAGTGAAGCCCAGGGCAGCAGAGTGTGAAAAGTCCTTGTTTACTCTGTTGAGTAATAGCAGCTCGTCCATTTTATTGCACAAAGAGGGAATATTTGCCAGCTGTATGCTTGCTATACCAAGCATACATCGATAGCCCCGTTGACGCACCTGGGCCAGAGCACCGACGCGCTTCCTCCGCCTGCGTCTCCTTATGGTCCTATATATCACCGCAGACCCGCCAAGAAAAATGGAACTCCGGTAACAAATGGAATATTCTGCATGTCAAGTAGCTCCTGTCTGGAGCACTTGACAATATTTGTGTTGTACGAGGCAAAACAAATAAGTAAAAACAGAAAAAGCACTAAAGAGCACTGAACTGAGGCGGCCATCTTGGTTACGTCACATACAATGTCAAAGATTGAACAGGCCCACACAACAACAGCTCCTGACCCAGCCCAAAACTGTCTGGGAAGACATGGAACAACCCCCCCCCCCC
>OMNV01011271.1:26764-37584 GCA_900303265.1 Brotula barbata | reverse complement strand
CCCACTCCTTAACATGAAGGAACCTTGGGAGATGAAATTCAAAGAGAGATTATCCCTCATTGAACGGCCGAGTGTGCAACTGGAGCTGTATGTGTGGGGAAAAAATAAATTACATAGACCCACCAGAGATTTGAATTGGACTCTCCTGCTCGAAAGCCAACAGAAACCATAACAGAGAATGTGACAGATTTACAGAAGCTGCAAATAAACATGCAGAGGATATACAAGGAAAGTCTGGAGAACCGATGTGTAAAAAAGTCCATGCTAAAAGTAAAAGCCCACACAAAAAGCAGAAGAAAAGACTACTACAGACATAAAGGCAAGAGGTGCGCGGCAGTGCCACGAGCGTGGTAAAAAGGGCCACACAGCTAAAGCGTGCAGCACCGAGAGAGCAGGAAAGGGCACCGGTCGGAAAAGGCCACATGTCACAGATCACATAATGTGTGTGAAGATAAAGAAATCAATGAAACTGAACTTACCTATTCACTGCATAGTGTGAAGGCCCCTAGGGCTACGAGGATACCGCCATTTACAGTTAAGGGCAAACTGAAGGGCAAGACTGTTCAATAGAAACAGACACTAGAAGCAGTGTCACAATAGTTGATGATAAAGACTCTAAAGCAAAGCACTTCAATGGGGGAAGCCCAAAGCTACCTGCTACCAGATTACATACTACCTAGATATTCCTACACAAATACTACTACACATTTACTACAACACTAGCCTACGTAGATCACAACTTACATTAGTACATTTCTTCATATGTGAATGTCGTTATCACATAGCTAAACATTTTTAGGTGATTTGTTGCGTCTGCACAAACAAACCGTGGAGCAAAAATGCAAAGAAAGAGAGAATGAGAGAGGTGAACACAGAAAGGACAAACAGATTAGACAGATTAGAGGAGATGGGAGTCTGGATGAGGGAGAGATTTTCGGCGGGGTGAGACGGTAGAGACAAGGCAACCACCGGTTGGAGAAGGAGGGGGGCACTGTGTGGCTACAAGAAACGGAAAAATCGTTAATGGAAGCGGGTAGGAGAGAGAGAGAAAGAGACGAGAACGAGAGAAGTTCAGCACCGTGGACAGCGCCACTATCAGCACGGGCAGCACTGCTGAGTGCAGCTGTTCTAATGAACCTCTGTTTTTAATAAAACTCAGCACACAGCGTCACATCACATCTGGAGGGAGGGGGAGGGGGGGACAGCTGTTTTTAAACTCTGCAAGCTCTACATGAGGGAGCGAGAAAGCTGCAGAGAGAAGAAGAGTGCGCTCAGAACAGCTCAGCTCAGAACAGACAGACCAGCCTGTCTGTCTGTGCGATCCTTACATCATCTCTCTTCATTGGAGAGAGAGAGAGAGAGAGAGAGAGAGAGAGAGAGTGAGAGGGAGTGAGAGAGAGAGTGAGAGAGAGAGAGAGACTCCGCCAGTCCTCTAGTGCGAGCCTCGTCTGTCGGACGCACTTGCCTTACCACCTCCACACTTCTTCTTCCTCTCCTCCTTCTTCTTCTTCTTTCCGTCTGATCGCTTCCTCTCCCGTTCTGCTGCGTCCTCGCCGGCTGTCAAGATGCTCCGGCACCGTCCTGCCCCGGGATTCGTGTTGTTATTTCCGACCGCTTTTTGGATTTTCTGCCATGTCAGCGGCGTGCGCGGAGCTTTGCCAACAGCCCGTAAGTTGTTCTGATGTTTTATTTTGCTGTTTTTCGAACGTAAGTGGGAGTGTTGGAGGAATGAGACGGACTGGGTGAGATCGGAAGGGTAGCAGGTCGAGCTGGAGCGGGAGAGAGAAGGGAGGGTTGGATGGTGCGTTTATCGGCAGGGATGCAGGTATCCCTGCGGTGGCGCCGGCTCGGGCTCCCAGGATCCGAACATCCAGGTTGCGCCCGGCGGCAAAACACGGAGAATGGAGGGAGAGAGAGAGAGAGAGAGAGAGAGAGAGAGAGAGAGAGAGCCTACACGTGTTGGTTAAAGCTCGCACTCTGTTGGTTTATGAAGTGTTTTAGATTGTGTGTTTTCAGGCTGGATGACTGAATGACTGTTGTTTTTCCATGCTGTCTCATTCAGAAATTACATTTGAGAGACATTTTCACAAATGTTTCTCTCCGTTGGGATTTTAAGGATGAACGGTGTTAATTGTCAGTCCAAATGAAACAGATACAGGAGGCCTATTAAATCTTAAATCCTCATGAAGATGTCGATGGGCTTTAGAGGTGATGAGTAACCCGGAGTCTTGGTCGAGACGTCAGACACTTATAGAGTGTTTATGTCCATTCTTGAGTGAATTCTCTCTAAATTGTCTTGTAATGTTTCAGTCAACTTTATTTTTGTGTGTTCCACCCCCAAAGGACACTGGGAAAACTTAAGTCTATGATAATTCTACACATAACGAATGGATCTATACCGGACATTATATAAGTGTTAAATCGAGAGGATGATCTTTGGCTTTATGGTCTCATAGATGAGACACCCTGGATTGTTATCATCATAAGAGTTTATGAGTTTGTTGCCATGGCGTTCCAAAAATTCACCATTCCCTACAATAGTTCTAGCCGCAGTGATAAGTTTAGTTTTTACGCACATGTTAGAGCTGTGCCGCGATCTTATAGAGGACCAATCAATCTTCCGTGTTACACTGAAATCATCTTCAGTTTTGCCCGCTGACATCCAGACTTGCTGACGGTGATGGAGCCGCTGTGCGCTGAGGGTTCAATGTGACTGATTCCCCCGGTGATCGTCAGGGCTTCTCTGGTCCCGGATGAATGTGTCCGGGACCGCACCTCATTAATCATCTCATCCGACAGAAAACAACGGAGAGATGTAACCGGGAGCCTTTTCAACGGAGAGAAAAAGAGGAGGAGAGGGAGGTGGAGGGGGAATCATTAAAGGGACCACTCTCCAAAAACATGGGGTGTACGAGCCAACACTAATACATTAGCGCATGATTATCACTTCACAGAGCCTCGTTGGTTTGAATGATCACTGTGTCTAAAATGTCCAATTCTGAAACAAGGATAGAGCTCAAAAATCGATATATCGATCGATATACGGATGGCTAAGGATATGATTGGCGAGATATAACATCTGTGTAAGGGTAAAAGACTTTTACAGTTTTGAGCGCTTGTGCGTGTGTATGTGTGCATGTGTACATGTTCAACAGAGAGAAAGAAAGAGAGAGGGGTGAGAGGGAGGAGTGAGAGAGAGGGGAAAGAGAGCGAGAGAGAGCTCAAATCCAAGTGCTCATTCTATTCCTCCACAGAGACCGGATGCTCAGCACACTGGGGCGCAGTACACAATGTCATTGTGACCAATGGTGTGAGCCATGGACCAAAAAAGATTGCACAAAAAGGGCACACACACACGCACACACAGTCACTAAAAGTCAATGGGCTACTTGACACACCAACTGTGTTGAGTTTAAAAAATGCACAGCATGTGTTTAACATAAAGAGAGAGGGGAAATAGGAAGGAAGTCAGCTATAAAAGGATTGATGTGTCCTCCGCCCTCTGTGTGTGTGTGTGTGTGTGTGTGTGTGTGTATGAGTGCTTGCGTTTGCATATCCAATTGTCTTTTTGTGCACATAGAGTACGGTTACACCAAATCTTGCGTGTTTATGTGGACAGTCGGGGGAATCATTGACTAGATTACACCAACACACACACACAAACAAGAGAATCCAAGTAGACACAGCGACTCGCGCAGCTGAGGGGAAGCGGATTGAGTTTGTCCTTGTTGTACCTGGGCAGTACCCTCTAATTAGTTGTCACTGTATGTAAATGTGTGTTTGTTAGGTTGTGTGTCTGAGCCGAGGTCTCCCCCTACCCTAATATGATCTCTCATAATCATGGCTGCTCTTTTTTTTTCTATTTGCAACTCAAATCAACATGTTTTTCTCTGAATAAGATGGTTCTAAAGGACAAAATCCTCTGACATACGTACTGTACAGCGTTGTTGCTCGACACCCTTTGTATCAAAGCACACTTTAAATCCGGGGTTAACAGTTTTCCATGATCGTGGTCGTGAATAATAAATGTCTCCTGTGCCTTTGATGGGAACATTGTTTAAATTCTAAACATCCTTCGCACCAGTCTGTGAAAAGGCGGAGATGTGCCTTTGAGTCATTGAGTTGGTGACACTGTGGGTGGTTAAATGGGATGCCCCTAGAGCCTGTCTGATATAGAATCAGATTAGCCTTTTCCCATCTCATTAAGTGTGCCAGGCCAGCTGACATAGACATCAGTCTGGCTGTACCTTCAGGGCCACACCGAGCATTTCAGGCTTTCTAGTTCCTCAATATACTATAATTCATTTTCCTCTCAAACAAAAAATGAAGGTATTTTGTTACCGGTTGCCAACAGAAATGCATACAGTAGTGCTTTCCGTTATTGTTGAGTGAGCAAGTTCCATTTAGACATAGCCTGCTGTATAAAAGTGACAACTTTATGAATTACCTGGATGTGCTTGGTCCGGAGCAAAGGAGGAAATAGTCTGAGGTGCCCTCAAAGGCCTACAGGGTACTCCAGTAAAAGGAGAATTCTATCAAATATCTGTCACAGAGACGCTCAAAAACTCCCATTTTATCAATGAATGCAGTTTGTAAATTTTTCAGTGTTTCAGATGAGTCAATGTGAGTGTGTGTGTGGTAATAATAGGAACAAGACTGGAGGAAACAGACTGGTTTGGCTCAGATTAGATCAGCCCAGCACTATGTGTTAGACTGCCGCTGTGTTTTTGGATGTGTGTGTGTGTGTATTTTTGTTTGTGTGTCTGCATATGGTTTGCATGTGTGAGTGTGTGTCCATGCTCCGTAGATTTATCATGCGTGGACACAGGCGACTCCGGGTAGGAAATAAGTTTGGTTTGCTAATTGCCGTTCCATTCCCCTCTTCCACCCTGTCTGCCTCTTCTCTAATCTCCACATTATTTTCATATCAACACACAATTAATAAAAATGCTTCCTGCCTTGCTCTGTTTTCTTCCAGTCTCATCCTTAACTTTGATTATTACCCTCTCTCTCACCCCCATGTCTGAGTGAACATCCTTTATTATTTCATCACTTCTCCTTAAGCGCATTATGTCCTTTTATTCTTTCCATCACTTGGTTTTGATCATCTGACCATTCCCTTTCTCCTTGTCCTCTTTTCCTTATTAATTCATCCAACAAATTTCTCACTCTCCATATATCTCTGCCTCTGCATCTCTCTCACTTTCCCTCGTTCTGGGCGCAAGTACGAGAGTATAAATGGATCCAATCCCCTGACAGAAGCCTTTTTGGGTCTCGTACCTCCCTTAAATATAGCCGAGTTTGAATATTTTAACTCCCCAAAACTTGAACTCCTGACAGCTTTTTAAGTGTGGTATTTTTGCCTCAAAATCAGTCAAATCAGTTCAAATGAACATAGTTCTGACTTTTCGACAAGTAGCTTTTTGCATCATAACATTTTATTACACTGCTGCAAATGGCACCCAAGCCGGGAATCTGTCAATCTTTCCCGTTTCAACACATAAAGTGAATGATATATACATATTAGAAAGTATTTTGCTCAACGGTTTTTACAGCACTCCCATGTTGCCATTTCAGGCTTTTAGCTAACGTTGTTACTGATCTTGTAGATCACAATTTTTGACGAGTATGAAAGGCATAGTCAGGCCCACAGCACAGGCTATGTTCTTTTCCCCTTCTCTTTAAGCTCTGTAGTTAGTTATCGGTCTCGTTGAAGAATTGGAATTTCTCTCCTCGATGTGACTGCTCCTCTGAGGCGATCTATGTTTAATCATTGGAGCAAAGCCACAGTGATAAAAATGTGGGCTGACAAGTCATGCAGCATAATTCTGTTAACAATTTCACAAATACAACATGCACGCAAGTACACACACTCACACAGGCACAACTCTCCTTATCAGAGTGCTGTTCAATTTATTATTATTTGAAAACAAAACCCGTAATGAATGTTGTTGCGCTGGTGGGTCTACATCGTAGGTACAAATATCAGCCAGCGTGTGCGTGATTCTGGAGGTGTGTGTGTGCGCTCATGAGTTACAGTGCAGGATCTGGAAGTTATTCTAATAGAATGTGTTCTCATTAGTACTTGTCAGAGTCTCTCCACTTCGTTAAACAGGGGTCTATGAAATGGAGAGTGGGGTGTCAGGACAGAAGGCGGAAAAGCGAAGGACAAAAGACGAGGTGACATTTATCAAAAATGGAGGGGGATGAGGAGAGACAGCTCAAGGGAAAGATGGTCAGGAGGCAAAGATTTTCTCTGACACCTTGTCATTCAATATTACTGTTGTTATCATAATCTGTAGATGCATCAGAATGCTGCTGCTGTGTTAGTCAGAGGATGAACCGCCTACGCAACACTGTGATTCTTCACTTATCAGCCTTGTATTGGTTTCTTAATCGCCTGTTGACTCAATGTGATTTTTGGACTCACGGTGTAGGAAACTGGAAATCACGCTGATCATTATTTCATCTATATTTCTTTACACCAATCGGATGTATAGAAATAAATAGTCTGGGAGCATAGACTGAGCAGTTAAACCCTTTTTTTTCATTTTCCATCAGAGGCGGGGATTTAAAAGGTGACACACTCTGCTAAACTTAGTTTCTCATCCCAGGGTGGAACTCCAGGCGTGATCCCACTGAGCCTTAAAAGCCTAGCCATACAAATCCTGCCACAATCTCTAGGACTCAGTTTTCACTACAAGATTTTAGTCTAGAAAACATCCACTGAGAATCATTTCAGCTGGACGACTGAAGCTGCCCCATCAGCAAACGACAGGGAGCGGTTTAGATGATGATTTTCTAACTTTTGAAACTGTCACACGCTGTCACTGCCTGGGGGAGGGAGGTTTAGATATAAACCAAAGATGATTGGGCACCTGCATGCTTTGTTTGTGCCTCAGATTTATTACAAAACCAATTTGAGTTTGATATCAAGGCTGATATCTGAGAGAAGTGAGACAGAAGAATAGTGATGAGAGAAAGGCAGAGATTACGTTCCAAATTTTGCTGTGAGGCATTGCAAAACAAGCTCAGAGCGATGCCCTGAATGTACAGGATGGAAGTGAAATCTTAAGGCAATTTAAACAGAATGAGTCGTCTCTGCTTTTTAGAACAGAGAGTTGAATGTCATCAGCGTAGAAACTGTAGTTGACGGATACTGATTCAAAGAATATTACAGAGAGTAAGGTTTCAGTATTAGAACCAAACCAAGTGACCAAACGTTATTTCTACATTTCTGCAGGGGATGCTGTCAGTCACAAAAGAAAAATTTCCATCACAAAGAGTTGTTCAGAGCTGTAGGAGCGAGTCTGACCCAAGTCGGCAACAAATTATTAACATGCTGAGCGTTAAAGGAACACTGTCAAAACACTGGGTTTTTACAACCTGAGCTGTCTGTGACCAGGGTTGTAAAAGCCGTGACACGAGCAGCCCGACGGTGTTGGTCAAGTGTAATAATAAAAGCAGCTTTCTCTGTCCGGTGACCAACACATGTACGTTCAGAGCGTCTAGTTCAATATGCACTGCAGTTCGTGGCTCTGCTAAATCCCGTTGTTGGCCTGGGAGGCTGTCGACCGCCCTTTCATACTTGGGGAGTTTTCAGCTGCCGGCGAGGAGCCACTAGTAGGAGTTGGTAGTGGAGTACAGAGGACACGATCCCACGGCCACTGGCTGTTATGTGTAATGGAGCTGAATGAGCTGCACTGTACCCAGGGATGCCCGGGGTATATGCACAATATCAAACACCCACGTCTGTGTGCGCGTGTGAGAGAGAGACAGCAATAACTGACTGAATGGACTTGTGATTGCTGGGCAACAAAGCTACCTTGACCTGCTTGTGTGCGCCCGGCAGCAACATACACACACCGGCTGACCTGGCTGATAGGTATGAAATGACATTAAACAATCCCCCTGTGTCGGGATCTGGCCGGATTAAAATCATATTTCATAGTTGTTGTTTCCCCTCCCCTCCATTACTGGCAACAGGGGGTGATTACCGGAGTCTCAGGGTCAAACCAGGCATTGTCGACCCCAGCTGTAACCGGGGTTTGAACCCCAGACGATTTAATGGCAACAAACGCTCGTACTTTAACGCTGCTTGTCTTCTATTTGATTGCCTGAGCCACATTAACAATTGTAGTAAAAAGCCAATAAAAACAATGATTTGATCAAGCAACATGTCCTGGAGAATCCATACTGTTACTAAGGCTACTGTATTTATTTCTGGAAGAACATCAATGTATTATTGTTCTTCTTAATTGGTATTGATTTAAAATAAAAACATTTACTGAAAATTTGCATCAGCGCTTTTGATTGGTACGGAACGTTCAGTGCACATTTCGCCGTGAGTGGCAGCAGAGCAAAGTCGTACATGGGTTACTGATGCATTTTACACTAAGATGCCTTGAAACAGAAGATTGTGCACAGAGGAAGTAAACACTTGTTGTTGCTTTTTGTTTAGCTGTTCTGATGTTAATTTTAAAAACAGACAAACAAACAGACACACGATCCCAAGCCAAACTCCATCTTTCAATGAACTTGTACATTATTATAAAGGAAGCATAATGATTTTGTCATCATTCTCCTGACCTTAATCGCCCAACAGACCTTGGGGCTAATCTAGCATGACTGATGAGCTCCCTGACTTAGAAAGCAAACCCGATCCATTGTAACATGCCGATGTGTATATGCTCAATGAGGCTAAAGGACGGTGTTCCTCAAAGTTTATGCATCATTAAATATATGTTACCCTCATAAACCAGATATAATTATCATAATATGGGAGTATGTAGGACACTATACAATATGCCAGATACCCTTCGCAAAACACGGTCCAAAAATCATTTCAGGGAATGAGATAAAGTGAATTTTCCTTTGTTTTGAATGTGCATTAGCATTGATGCTGTTACACAAATGCCAAACAAGGCCAAGGGGAGATGATAAACTTTCATAAGGCACCAACGATGACTGAAACGCAATTTTAATATATGGCATATTAAACATTCATTAAACGTAGATTATTTAACATTGATGGCTGCATAATTTACTATTTTAATATCCAACTGTGTTAATTATGAAAGCGGAGCCATTGAGTTGCATACCACGTTGAGTTAATGGAGAGCTCAGTCAGTGATTTCTTTCGCTCTCCTCTTTGGGTTTAACCTACATTCTGCAACATTAACCCTTTGACTATATGGGCGACATGATGAATCCAGGGATTACACATTTAAACAACCACAACACAACATCTGTTCCATCACACACAGCCTCACTCACTCCATTAATTTTGTGTCTCCCCTTCTGTCGCTCTATATATACACTAAGCTGCACAGCGTGCATGTCTGCGTAAGATTGTGCGTGCACATACATGCTCCTGTGCCCGAGTCCACTTGTGTCATAATGGATGTTGGAAATCTAGCCACCAGCTCATGTGGAAGAGTGCTGTGGAAAAGGGCATTGTGTTGCGGCTAAGACAAATGTTGTTATTACACTCAGCCTTTGCATTCAATTTGTTTTTTAAGCCGCTTGAATACCCCATTTACAGACCAAGATTAAGTGAATTAATCTTTGGGCTACTTTCATTGAAGAAATGGGCTTCCATTTTCTCTTTAGGCCCAAAGGAATAGCAAAGAGGCAGAATGAGACTATACTGTAGCCAGCCAGTCACTTGGAAAACAGAACCCGTGCTTGTCCCTGCCTGTGCATCTCTATCTCACTGTTTTGGAGCAGACACACACAGTGCTGTATCCTCTGGATGTAGGAGCTTGTGTTAAAAAAAAGAAAAAGAAAAAAAGAGATACAATGCAGAGGGAGAGAAGTAATTGGGAGGGCAAATGGAAGTTGTCTGCTTTATTTAATGAGAACGACATTTCTTCTAAAACCACACCACTGCCTGTGAAGGACTGAAGGTCTAAGTGAGAATTAGAACCCTGACTTCCTGTCTGCATGTGTGTTTGGCTCAGTTAGTCTGTGTGGCAATTGGGTGAACGTTCATTGTGTTTCTTCGGTGTGCTTGACTGAACGTGTGTGTATGTGAAGAAATGGACTTGCGTGTGCAAATAAGTGTGTGTGTGTGTGTGTGTGTGTGTGTGTGGACAGGCTCAACCATGAGGAAACAGTGCACGCAGTAATTGGAATGTCAGACAAGCCCAGTGTCTTGCAGAACAACTTTCTGCAGGGAAGCTTAAGGGGTGCACTATAGGCTCCACAAAATAAGGTCTGTGCGTGTGTTTGTCTGTGTCTGAGTGTGTGCCTGTGTGTGTGTTGATATGTAACATAGAATTTTATTTCCATCCATATGGATATTCACAGTACATGCGTTTACATACACGTTAGCTTCATGTTTCTCTTTCAAAAATGCAGTATTTTAATGTCTTGCGTTTGTGTGTCTGCCTGAGTGTGTGTTTGTGTGCATGCAACGTGGGGCAAAGGTTATCCACACATGACTGCCTGCAGAAGTGTCTGTGTATTCTTTTGTACGTTGCAAAGAGAAAGTGAGTCGGTACTTGAGAGCAGGCATGGAAAAAAAGGGGGTTCTTCTTTGTGTGTGTGTGTGTATATGGAGGAGAGAGCGAGATATACAGAGACAGAGAGAGAGAGAGAGAGAGAGAGAGAGACTGTTGAAAATAGATGTGGATGTGGTCCATTAGCTTTGGTTCAAGGTGCCGCTACACTGTGAGGAAAGATTAGTCAGACAAGGGTCACTGCTTCCTCTTTATACCTTCCTTTTACCTGCTTTCTCTTCCTCAGTGGCTTTCCACCAGTCGCCATCCGTCTTTATTTCAATGCTTATACAACCCTCAATTTCTCTCTTTATGATG
>OMNV01011271.1:11253-26744 GCA_900303265.1 Brotula barbata | reverse complement strand
TTGGCAGCTTTTTTTCAATGAGAAATGAAGAGGCAGACATACACAGAAGGAAAAGAACAAATGAGATCTGACTGGCTCCACAGCTGCAGGGTGGGGAGGATCTGCTGTGAGTGGACAGAGAGAGAGAGAGAGAGAGAGAGAGAGAGAGAGACTGTTGAAAATAGATGTGGATGTGGTCCATTAGCTTTGGTTCAAGGTGCCGCTACACTGTGAGGAAAGATTAGTCAGACAAGGGTCACTGCTTCCTCTTTATACCTTCCTTTTACCTGCTTTCTCTTCCTCAGTGGCTTTCCACCAGTCGCCATCCGTCTTTATTTCAATGCTTATACAACCCTCAATTTCTCTCTTTATGATGAGCTGTTTTCTCCATCATTCTTCTTTCCTTTCGTCCATACAAGATTCTTACTTTTCCCACTCTGTCGCTGCATATTTTGTTCCTTGTGCCCACTTCATTTTTCTACCACCCACGAGGTTCTCTTTATTACCCGTTTCTTTGACAAAAGAACCTCCAGAATAGCTCCAGTCCTGTTTGGACTTACTCTTACATAGAATTCCTTGACCTTTATGAAGTGACATATTGCCTTGAAGACAAGCGATGAGGGGTAGGAGAATTGAGCTCGGTCTTATATCTGCCGAACCTCCCTTCAAAATGTCAGCGATAAATATTCTGAAATATTCTGATAGAAGCTGTTTACATTTTCAAATTGCTATATGGGAACATCATGCGGAAGCAGCGGTTTTACAAGATCCCATAAAACATCTGCAGCTACCTTGTTTATCAGCTGGCAACACACTTCCAAGGATGAAGGTAGTCCTTGGCTCCTTCACAGCTAATCCCACCTGAAAGCAGAATTTGTTGGTCCATTTTTGCCAATGCCCACAGGTTCAAGGTTTGCATGTAAGCAGTTTGTGAGTGGCAGCCCTGCCCTTAGGCTCATGATGTATAGTTTATGCTGAGGCTGAGTCACACAGGTGTGGATTATATTTGTGGTATATTTCGAGGCCATCCTCTGTGAGGTAGTTTGTCTTTAATTTTTAACTCGGGCTTGACTTTTTACTGTTTCCCATTACTGTTCTTATTCTTTTTTTTCATGGTGCACCTGCAATTTAGGCACAGATCCTACTGTCTCTGTGGGACTATTTCAGTAGATTCATGTTGTCTGGACAAACACTCGCGGGATTGTTACATGGGGAGAATGTTCTATGGGCTGCTAACGAAAAGTCAGCTTAATATGACTTAGCTTGTGTAGCCACTTAGTGTGTTTACACAAATTCATTTTTCTCTGTGGGGTCTCTGTTGTATTCTTCCGTAACTCTCTACTTCTTTAATGCTACCCAAGACACTTAAAAATACTGCAGACTGACTGCTTAGTTACTCAGAATACCACGGATGTCTTTTTACAATGTTTCCATCGTAAATGCTCCATCCTAATAAACCCATCATCCAGTAAGAGTCTTGGTGCCTATTAGAAACTATCGAAAGTGGTAACTTTGACCAAGGAAGCGGAAACGACTCGAGTTCTTGGAAAAGTTTCAACGGACTATAAATTTCTCCTACAGTTGTAAGAATTATATCGTGTCTCACCAATAGTGGAATGATTTACTCCTCCTTGATGTTTACACCATTTCTGAGGAATACAAATTGCTGCTTTCCATGCTTAAATCAGTCATTTTGCCATTCTCCTTCCCTTCTCCCCTTGTGTTTCCATCACTCATGGTGCAGCCTATTAATATGCTCCCCAACATAATTCCGGTTAATTTTGACCTCTGTGGAAAGGGGTCAAATCACAAATGAATGCCGTGTGAATTTATTGAGAACAAGCTGAATACAGATCTGCTGGCTAACAATACAAGTAGCTTTATTAAGTTACCTCCAGACTTTTAGAAACAAAAAAAAAATATTGTTGTTGTTATAATTATTAGAAGGATAGTAGAAATGAATTAATTTTAAAATCTGTTAAATCCCATCTGTGCTCCCACTTGGATGCTGTAGAGAACATATAGGCATCCAGATCCCAGCCGGTCTGCTCATAACTGAGCACGTCTGTGTGTGTGCGTGCATATGTGTAAATACGATTGTACACGGTGTTTGTCCGTAGCTTTCTCTCTGTGTTATCAGACAGAACAAATGATCACACACAGCCAACGTGTAGTCTTTCTCTCGCTCTCCCTGTGTGTCATACACACACAGGCTCACAAACACACACAGGCACACTCACAGGCAGAAGCAACAGAGTACAAAGCAGTAAAAGTCTTCTTTGCTTTTTACTAAGGAGACAGAAAAGTGTGCTATTGATTGACTCTGAGAGCACAGGAGAGACAAACGCTGCCTGGCATTCTTTGAAGGACACAGTGGAAAGTGCTGCTCTAAAGCTCTAAAGCTCAATGTGAGGTCTGTTCCTTGGGCCAGGTTTGAAACTGGTGTGTTGTGGGTGCAGCCAAGCCTTTACAGTCAGTTGCATAATCATGTAAACCTTTGACATATACGTGCATAGTTCTTAATCTGACCTGAGGTCTTCAAAGCCATTAGGATTCACTCTCTGAGGACCAGGATTATCCATCACAGATTTCATTATTCTTTGCTTTCTCAATAAATCATTCATTCATTCATTACAATCCCTAAAACCCACATTGATTTTACATCTTAAATAGGCAATCAAATTGACCTCTATGTATTAAGACACACACACACAAACACACACTTACAGGGCTAGTGTCCATACTCAGAGTATTTTGACCTCTCGGATGAGGGGGGCATAAGATAGGGGAACAGAGGACAAGGGCAAGTGTTGTGTTTACTCAGCAAAGTGTGTGAGCCAGCTAATGGACAGGGAGGCTAAAGGCTCTCTGAATGTGATACAAACCCATTAGCAGCTCACACACTTCAAAGGGTGGTAATGGGTGATCCTGTGAAACCATCCGACATGTAGTGTGTCTATGTGAGCACATGTGCACAAGCTAGGAAGCCTCTTTGGAGACTTTGAATCTCGATTTTTTTTTTAATGTGTGTGTAGTCGTGCACATGCTCCATAGTTTCACGTTTTGTCTGATGATGATGACCTCATGGTGAGAGGGTGAAGAGTTCCGCTGGGTAAATCAAACCTTGACTCGGCGATCCTGTTTGCTCCGGATCAGACCTGGATGTACAAACAGGACACGGAAGGTCCCCCTTTTCATTCCTTTCACTTTCTGCTTAAATCATCAAATCTTCACCGGACCTTTACGTTCTGTAAAGCTCTAATGAGCCACTTTTACTGCTTGACATCCTAATGAAACAGATGAAATGACCTAATCTCACCATCCTTCATATAGTTCATGTCTGATTACACACACAATCTGCTGCTCACAGAGAATTACCACGCTCTCCAGTTACAGTTAACATTTTGGACTCCGAGACTATCTATTTGTGATCCTTTAATCCTGAGCGATTTTACAAGTTAAATGACATCATCCTAAGAAGATCATCGATAAATGAAGTGATAGCAAATAAATTACCACAGGGAACGTACGAACAGACGTAAGGGTGCTTACCTCTGTCAGTAACAACTTTCAAAGTGCTCTTGAGCAAGACACTTAACATACTCCGGTCCTACAGTGGATTCTTCATTGGTTTATAGAGTGATTGTACTGGACATCTGTCACATGTGTGTGTATTACACCCCATTGTCTCGGTTCGCATTAAAATGCAGTACAGGAAGTTTCTGTACCCGTACACATTTATTTGTGCTTCCACTATAATTTTGCTCAATGTCAGTTGCCAGACAGTGTTTTCCCTGAAAGACAGCGAGATTTCTTATCAGAATATAAACGTGCCAGTGTTGTACCTCGATGGGTCTTTAGCAAACCTGAAACATGAGCCAGCCCGATCCCTAATTGTTTACAGTTGCCGTAAAACTGAAGTGTATCATTTTAAAGTGTGACAAAGCACATTACCTCAGAAAAGTAATTTGATCTTCAGCTGTGATAATTGCAGTCTGAATAAGATGAATTTGTTATTTTGACTCCTTCATATTTAAGCAAAATGCAGAGGAAAATGTCACCGAACTCCATTGAACGCTTACGGTAAACAGATGCTTTTTCCGGAGCAATAATGGACTCCCTCGTTGAATGCCAGTTTCCCCACTAGCCCAATGCTATGTGTTATATGTTGTGATAGTCGTAATATTCTTTTTGAGCATAGCCGCTGTGGGAATTGTTCCACTTCGGATTCAGAATCAAAACATGTTTTACCCATACGCTGCCAAAGAAGAGATCACAGCTACAGAATGCAGCATAGCCCACTGCTTCTTACACTTTTTAATGACATTCAGAGAAAACCCACGAGGGGAGGAATGTGTTCAGTATAGCAAGGGGCGAAAGATGAAGAATAGCAACAATCGGTGGTGTAGTAGCCAACAGAATGGCTATCACGAGCACAAAAATATGAATATCAAAATACAAAAATGCATTTTATCAAGTGTCTCCGAAACAGTTTAGCTGCACAAAACCTCTCCGTCAAGTTTTTAAGAAATGCTATATCTGAGATTTAACTATTTCCCTGACGATTAACTCCAAAGAACATCACACATTATTTGTTGTGAAGTATTTTTAGACAGAAAATATGTGCATTGCAACCCAGATAGCTCAGGTGCTGACATCATTCCTTGTGAAAAGGAGCGTGAGGTGAAAAGACATCTGCAGGTGTCTTCATGTTGCTCAGACTTCTTCCCCGGAGTGTGAGTTAGTGTGTGAGTGGGTGAGAGTCTGACAACCCACTTACATAGCACAACCTGCATAAACAAATACGAATCATAAAAAATAAAACAACAACAATAGTTCATGCCAAGTAGGCGTACAGGCAGCAGACAAAATCGAAACATATGGATTCTCTTTGAGCTCTTTGGATGAAAACTCATCATTTGGAGAACAGCATAACGACAGTAGGTCTGCCTCTTTGACTGAAAGGAGCAACTGTTGACAGCCTCCCCAGAACGGATCCGCTTGACAAATAAACCAAAATACGAGGCATACTAAAGCGTCAAAAAACAAACCTTGTTAGCGCTGTGTAGTCAGTCCACCATGTTTGCTACTTATTCTTGATTGTAAAACCATTACTGATGAGACAGGAGAGACACCGGAGAGGGGAATCAGTCTTTGGCCAGTGAGTGTATGCGGTTCCAGAGGTGGAGGTCGTAACAACTCCACCATCTGATATTTTTTTATACTGCAGGCTTATGTTTTGTCCAGAGCCGAGCCAGATCAGCCCAGGGCCTCCTGCTCACTGCTCTGAGAGCTGTGAACAAAATTTTATATGGCTGTAAATATTGATGCCTTGAGAACAACATAGGACAGCAAAACAGCTGCAACCGACAGTACTGAGGCAGTAGAATAACATGGAGGAATGATCAAGGCTTTTTGAAGTGCTGCAGAGCTTTCAAAGTGTGATGAAGCATTCTTTGTGCTGTGAAGAATGCACTGCGTGTGTGTGCGCGCGTGCGTGTGTGTGTGTGTGTGTGTGTGTGTGTGTGTGTGTGTGAATCTATCAGTTGTTGTGCTATATGAATGTGGGGAAAGCCGGCCCTTTGGGGCTTCCATGAATAGCAAAGGAGCGGCTGCAGGTAGTGCCTTTCTAGTCAGGTTGGGTTTTTGCGATAATGAAAAAAGTCGGCTAATTATAAATAAAACATCAGCTGTCTTCATTGTATTTCTTGCTTTTCTTGTTTTTTTTTTTTAAAAACCTGTAATATCCAGCAGAAAAAAGAACTTCATTTGCTTCACAAGTTCATTTCCTGCTATTGTGACTCCTGTTCCCGTCATCATCGTTGCCGTTCTCACCGCTTTTGTGATTTGTTATGGCTCTCTCTCCCTTTAACCTTCTTTGAACTCTTCTTTCGTGGAAACAGCCCACTCACTGCCAATCAACGTCCTGACGCACTCTTCTCTTTTCTGCGATTTCTGCGACATTCCCTGCTCTGTTCATTTTCTTTCAACCTTGTCTTTTGTCTTATCACCTGCCACAGCGATCAGAAGATGACTCAGACATAAACGCGTTTTCTCGTCGCGCTCCCACGTTCACGCTTAAATACAGACGTGCACCATCTGCATCTTCAATGTGGAGCGTGGAGCGACAAAGGACGACAGAGGAGCAGAGCGAGATGGGAGGAAAAAAGGAAAATGAATAAAATCCGGGGAGGAGAGTGGAAGATGTGTGACAGTGCGCATTCACACTGCATGCATTTTTGTACTTCCGAGCTCCCTTTTGAATTATTTATTGTGCATTTATTCAGCAGTATATAATTATAAAGATCCTGGTTGCCCACAAGTCGGTTGCTGTACCGAGTGAATGAGTTCAGGTGTCGCCTTTACAAAATGCGGTTTGATGTAACGTGGGATCATTAGGTAGATTGGCGATGAGGCTGCGGAGAGAGCTGAGTGTGTCGCTGAGGCTTTCAATTTGCCCGTGATCATGAGCTCTGGGTAGTGACTGCAAAAATAAGATGGTGGAAAAAAGTAGAAGGAAGAAGTTTCTACCATTGGGATTCACCCTCGGGACCAGGCTGCAGGAGTTTGGACATCAGGAGAAGGGACAGAGTCGGACCACCGCGTTTTCCTATTGAAAGGAGCCTGCAGCGCTGGTTTGCACGAGTCTCCCTGGAGAGACACATACAACTGGGAAGGGACCACGCGTGTCTCATCCTCCCCCAGGAGGGGCTGCGATGCATGACTTGGGAAACGGACATGGGGATTTGCTTAGCTTGCTGCCTCCATGGCCCGGATTAAGTGTTGGAAAATACATGGATTTAACATTAACCAAGCCATTGGCTACATCTCCATAAAGTATGCTTTTTATACACAATGAGCACAGACATGGACACAGAGCGCTTCCAAACAGATGGTCCTGTGTGGATCCCAAAAGGTCTAAGATATATTGGCTTTCTCTGACCTGCGTCACCCACTAAAGTCCCTCTTGCAATCTCAACATCATTTTAAGGATAGGTCACAGACACACACTCCTCGTAAGAACCCTCGATGGGCTAAATTCTTTGTTACCTTTAACCCAGCATAAAAACATGCAGCAGATTTTCAACAATGCAGCACGTATGTTTTGAAGCCCAGAGCTATTAGACGTTCTCTATCCTGCGTCCTCTGCAGGCAGTATAATGAGCCCATGTTTGAAGTACCTGTGTGTGTGTGTGTGTGTGTGTGTGTGTGAGTGTCTGTGTGCGTTATTGAGCTCTCAGTGATTTATTTGTTTATCTGCCTACATCTCTCACCATCTATTGCATGTGTGTGGCTCATGTCACGTGACTGGGTTGATTTGTATTTCGTCAGCCCAGTGTTGTCAGTGGGCTGACGTTGGGTTTTGGGTTGTATTCTCGTGTTATTGCTTGTTAGAACAAATTGAGGGTGTGACGCTCTCATGCGTGGACACAATTTTCAGCGGCGTAATCAAGAGTGGATCGATTTTATTTAAATAAAGCCCAAGGTTGCTAGAAGCTGAATTTCTGCCTGGAGGCCTTGGAAATAATGAAGTGGAGCACATGAGCAATGCAAGGTTTGTGTGAGAGAGCTGGAGGTTGTGTGTGTGTGTGTGTGTGTGTTTGTGTGGGTACTCTTGGACATGTGCAGGACATGCTTACTGAGTTATCGTCATTGCAATTATTTAGCATTATCTTTTACACAATTATGATATTATTCAGTATATTTAGATGGTTTTCAATTTTGAAATAAATGAATTTTTGTCGTGTGTCACGAGGTGTCAGATTTTTACAAGATAATGACAGTTTTTGGCAGTTGTTCTCCCATTTGCTGCAAGTCATAAATTATTCTAATTAACACCAGTTTGTAGATGATATTATGCTGATTTGACTCAAAATGCATTTAAAAAAAAATATTTTCAATAATTTTATACATGATATGATGGTAATATAGTGAAGTTGGCGATTACTGATTTTCCATACAGATGTTGGTCCACGCCTCTGCGTCCTCTGCGAATCATCCGTGTTCGAGTTTATCTCGCTTTAGTCTGGTTGCTCTTTTAATGCCATTTTCGGCAGCTTCCCTCATTTGCAGCAGCAGAGGTCACGCCATACCTCCGACGTGTTAAGTAGTGTGATAATTTGGTTTGCTCACCTCATTCCAAGTACAAGCTATGTGCCTATAATTTCACTTCTAAGTGCTTCCTGTGTTTGTTGTTGCAGAAATGAAGGCAGCGCTTAATTGGATGGATGGGCAGTGGCATGGGAACCACTCCAGCCGCCTCATCAGTAATTTGTGGTGTCCCAGAACCACTTTTAGCACAAACAAGCTGCAACACCCTGAACCTACTAAACTCACAACATCACCCCGTAATTTCCAAACTCACAGCTGGCTCAAATGAAGAAAAACAGACCTCAAACAGCATCACACTGTGACTCACATCATATGAGATGAGGTTCTAAAACATTTGTATCAGCGCCTAAGGAATTCTGCTGTTTCACAGGATTTCAACAGACCCTGCAGTCTTATCTGATGCCAGAATTTTTCCTCATTCATGCAGGGCTGAAGCAGACGAACGAAACCTCATGTCAAGTTCAGGTCAGAAGGGAAATCAGCTCACTAAATCCGGCTGAAAATAATATGGTGGTAGTGATGGAAATCCACAGACTTTGGGAGTTTGTGCGGAAGTTCTTGTCATTCAGCTTCTTCCTGTCTTCGACACCTTCTTGTTTCTTTGCTTTTTGTGTATCTCGTCACATCCGTGAGCATAACTTTCATCAAATTTCCATCTTTCCGCAGACATTTGTCAGAGTTGTAAGCCCCAAATCTCTCTGCTACTTCAAAGAGAGTGTGTGTGTGAAGTCATAAAGGCCGGTCTAAACCCAGGCTTTATCTCTCTCTCTTCATGTCTGTCGGCCCAGCTTCCCTCATTGCTTCAGTGATCATGTGCCCACGCTTCCTTCAAACACTTTTTTTCACTCCTTAACCCTGTTTTTTTGATTCTCTACTTGACACCCTCGTCTGTCTGTCATGTATATTTTTATTGTGTTCCGCTGTGTGGGTTTGTTAGCCCACATATCTATCCGTGCATTTATCCATTTCCTAAATCCACAATTCCCAATTTCCTTTCTCGCTCTGTTTAAACCTGTATCAACTGTTGCCATGGCACTCCGACTGTCAGGCCAAGGTTGATGGGCAGAAAGATACGTGTATGTATGTGTGTGTGTGTGTGTGTGGATGTGTGTATTGCTAAGATGATTGGGTGAGAGCAGAGCAGTGTGAGCGCTGATTGAAGTTCAGAATAACATTAAGGCAAAGCTTTCTTTTCTCTTCCTCTGCCTCCTTCACTCTCCCTGCCTTTCTGTCACCCATTGGCTGCTTCATCTGTCTCATCACTTAGTCTCTGTCTCTCATTCTGTCTCTTCATTTATCCGATTCTATCGCTCGGGCTCTCCTTTTTCACATAGTACTTTCTTTTTCCAACTTTCTTTTATTGCCTTGGTAAAATGATACTTTCCAATGAAACAACACACAACACAGGTATGTAGTATGAAAAGTACAGATTGTGTCAAATCGACACACACGTAACCTACAGCTGCACTATCAGTCAATTCGAGAAAGTTGACAATGGTGCGACTGCGTGTGTGTACACAGCTGTAGATTTTTAATGACTGCGCGTCTGCCTAGTTATCGTGCACAGCCTCATATTTATTTGGTTTGTATCTGTGTGTAATTGTGTGCGGGTATGGGGCCCTGAATATGAGCAATTATTTTCTTTTGCTTGTGACAAATTGAAAGTAAATGCAGCGTTATTGCCAGTAGCTTTAGTGGTTGCTGCCTCTTCGGAAAGTTCAGCCTGTTATTAGCGGAGCCGTCTCTGGTTAGTCACTCCACTACTTTTGGAGAAGTGAGACTAATATGATTTCTCTCTCCGGGTTTTTCATCATACTTATTTGTCTTTAGCTCTTTTCTGCAGATATGATTACTGCAGTTATTGTATAGATGCACAGAAGAGAAGCGGAAATAAAACTGAAGGTTAGCTGTTGCACACATAAAATCCCATACTGCTGCACAGATTTGGAGGCATATATTCACCTCTCTGCCAGTAAACAGGATATCATTACGCCATAAACTAAGGTGAGTGTTCATGCAGAGAATTTAACAGGATGATATGCATCCATGCACAAAAGCCATAAACAAAACCCATAATTCACCATTTAGCTGCTCTTTTATTTAATTTGTAACATTTCACCCACTTGTCAGCAGTGCATGTGCATCTTTGATTTTAGAACCTTTTATCCTGGAAAACCCTTCATTTCCTTCCTTTCCTCATCTTTCTCCACTCCTCTTCATCTTCTCGGCCTGCCCTCCTCTCTGTCGACGCCATTGTTTGTCGGGCTCGCGGTTGATTTCCTCGGAGGATACCAATTCTCCATTGCTGCATCGTTCTCCATTTTGTACAGTTCCTTCTGGGCTTTTACAATGGGAATGCAACATGGAAAGAAGAGGGATAAATGGATGAAGAGGGTGAACATTGCTGACCTTGGAGAAAAGCGTCTGTGCTATTTTTGTACGGATGTATTTTCTGCATATTTTATTATTGCTTGCACGTGCAGGGTGGACTACTTGTTCAGGCGCCGGCTTGCTCGCTGTGCAAATGTCCTTTTGTGGTTACTGGAAAAGGTGCTGTGTTGTCCAGATCCGTGCCCCACCACCCATCACCACCCTCCCTCGGTAGCTACGCCAAAATAAATGGACTCCTGTTGTTAACAGGTTCCACTGTTGTTGAGAGACTCTTATACAGGGGCCAGATGCAGAGCAGACAAGTCTCTACAGTATTAGCACCATACTGGCTCTCTCTCCCCCTCTCACCCTCTCTCTCTCTTTCTCTCTCTCGCCTGTTTTCTCAGCTTTGATAATAAGGATGGATAAATGATGACGAGGGTTTGTGTGACGGCTTTAAAACACAGTAGGCATCCGCCACACGACCTCGTGAACGACCGGATTAAACCTATCATCTGCATTCGGCTTCGTCTTAAATCCAAACACACCCGAGCACAGAGAGCCAGCTGTCACTCTCCTCCCCGCATGTTATCGTAGCCACTGCAGCCTTGTCATTCAGTTTGTTTATTTGTTTTTTTTAGCAGTGTTATAATTGAATTCCACCACTGCATATATTGATATAAAATATACACAATAAGAACAGAAAATTATAAGGGTTCGGGGAAGATGTTTGAAATAGTAACCTTCATTCTTTTGGGCCTTCCATCATAGTACAAAAAATGAAGACAGGCTTGTCCAGCGCTGGGAGAGAACACTTTCAACAGATTGCACTTACAATTTTTGCCATTGATTCAGAGGATCGGTTCAAATAGACCTCCACAAAGCCAATATACATTTTTGGGCACAGCGCAATACAAACACTTCATCTCGAAAATGGTCTGACAGCTCATCTCTAACACCACGACTGAAGGCTTCAAGAGAGCTGTTGGAAATCTTGTCAAAGCTCAGAGAAGAAAAGAAAAGAAAAGAACCTCAGATCGAAATTGTTGTTGATGATGCTGCTTACGGTGAAATAGAGAACCTGCTGTACTCTGACAGTTATTACAACAATTTGAGATATTTGAGATCTACTCTAGCGTAAAGCTAGCATGATGTTTGAATTGACATTCCAAGCTTTGTGATAGAACTTTAAAAAGCTGTTTTTCATTTATTGCGGTGCCCATGTCAGCTTACCGAAGGTGTCTAGTTTCACCTGTATGTCGGTTTCATACACTTAAACGAGCATACGCTGTAAAATATGATTCATATATAGTCGAAACTGCAAAGCCATCACTCTACTGCATATACACAGGGTTTGTATACTTCCTCAGCTGTTATATTCAGCCTAGTGTTACCAAAACTGCCAGCTCAATCAGATCTATCAAAATCAGTAATTGTGTGAGACAAGGAAAACCTAAAACAACCGCTTGACAAGATTATACATTCATCAACAAAAAAAATCCAAATGTTCTGCAAAATGTTGACTGCGGAAAGCTCATCCATCCAAGTTTACATTTTTCCATGCAAAGCCCTGAATTTATGATAACTTTATGTTGCCACTGGGAATAGTAAACCTGCTGTAACAAGATGATGTTATCGCTGGACTATCACCAATGAGTGAGTCCAAAAGAGAACTTTGAATTTCCAAGGGGAGGTATTCATGAAAAATAAGCGTTTATCGTGTTTCTATAGTCTTCTCTCTAGGTGGGAAGCAGATCATTTTAGGGTTGATTTATTTTTAGTTAAAGCGAATGGGAGACGGCAGTACAGTTTCACCATCTTGCCGAGTGAGATTTGAGTCATCAAGCATAAGGTAAATGTTATATATTATGTAAATATGGCATCATCTTATTCTAAATATAATGTAGTGCAGTTTTCAAAGTCTAGAGTTTAAAGGAGTAGGTTACAGGAGAGCATTTGGATATTGAAATTAGCTTTATTTACTCCAACAAATGAAAACAATAATCGTTACATTTCTATAGAGCACTCTTATTAGCCACATTTTGAAGAATATAACTAAAGCTATAACCACAGTTTTAATACTGAGTAATAATGACTTGAAGAAAATAATGAAAAGTCTTCATTTCTCCTGATGGCAAACAGAAAATTATAGAGAACAATAAACCCAAATCAGCCTTTTTGGCAACAAGATCAATTTTTCATAAGTCACATTTCTGTCTTGGATTTGCCCCCAAGCATAAAACTCGTGCATAGCAACCTTTTTAAAATGAGGCCAGCTGTCTTCAGAGGGAGCCGTAATTGAGGCTACGACACGTGCAAAGTGCAACTTTGTGCGAGACATCTCAATCATAAAATAAGAGCTCAGGGGTACTTATTCTCATTCTCATGAGGCAACATGCGTCATGCATGTGGAGATTCTGACAGAAATGGAAGTGTCAAATCCTTCCGTGTTTTCAGTTTGACTTTCTGTCCGTTCATCACTGTTCCATATGTCTCTCTATCGTGTGGATGTCGAAATGTGTAACGATCGCAAACCCAAAGCAGCAGACATGTAACACCGGTCTTCCTCTGCATGCGGTTCAGACACAGTGTTTGGCAACGCAGTAAAATCGCTCCTGATGCTCCTAATCAAAGAGAAGGCCTGGCACACATGCTGTTTCTTGTCACTAAGTAGCGTTGGCGTGGGAGACACGCCAGCAGGAAGGAAGGAGGAGTATGAAACACAACTGTTTATTTTATTTTTTCCTTTGGAAAGAAACCAGATTTCATGCAGGCCAATTGTAAACACGATAAGCAAAGAGAAGCTTTTAAAGTAGGTGTGCGTTTATTCGCAGCGGATGTGAAAAACGACTTTAGAGATGTCGACAATATAATGCGCATTTTTCAAATGCTTGTTGCACTTTCTCACAGTTTCAGAGATGTGCTCTGATGCAAAGCAGATGTAGGCTGGGGAGACATCTGCATCTGTCTGCTACGGGTGTCCCTACCGCGTTGTCAAGCTGCTAGAGAGTGGGATTAGTGTTGCATGATCGAGTTCTCCAAGTACACCAACACATGGCCATAAACGGAAGAGACTTTCCACATTTCCATCCAAATCCCATTTGTTAGCCGTTCAATAATGATGAAAAATGTCCATTATGCACAGTCAATATATCTCCGATTTAGCAACAGAGATTGAGAAGACGATGGTGAGGGAACGGGAGGCAAAATCTTCTCTACGTAGTGGAACCCACAATCTGCCCTGTTTACATGCGATGATTTTGTATGCTGCTGATGAAAAGATGTGTTTGCTTTAGCAGTGGAATGATTTATGAGATATTGTACAGTATATTTCTTACCATTTTTCACTTTCCCTCTTCCTGTCCACCCTCCCATGGCATCCACGTTTTGCGCCCACCCACAATCCCACTATAATCCCCCAGCAGGCCTTCTCCCTATGGGATAGGATTACAAACTTCTCCCTTATACCCAGTGAGACACAAGTTTTCATGTTGGGCTGTGTGTGTGTGTGCGCGCACTTCCTTGTCTGTGTGTGTGTGTGTGTGTGCGTTTGTGGGTGCATACAGAGGGACACAAAAGAAATGCAGAATGACGAAGAGCAACCATGAGGTCGAAGAAAATACATGTGAATGGAACAAAAACACAAGGGGCGAGAGAGAGAGAGAGAGATGGAGCGGTGTAAATCACTATAGCACAATGTGCTCGACTCAGGACAAAAACATGTCTGGAAGCTCTGTGCGGTGCAGGCTGAAGGAGCTCGACGAGAGAAAAGCACAGATGGGAGATGATAAAATGGAGAGACAAAGGTGTGGAGCGGAGCTGTGAGGGAGTAGTGTGCTGTGAAATCACAGGCGCACTGGAGGAATTCAAAGCATATTACTTTATCAGCCTGTTGGTGTTTACCGTGTACTACATGGGTGTGTTAACCATTCGCCCTTGCTTGACATGAAGATTCACGTGGGATTCAAATGTTGGTTGTTACATAGCTGCATTTTGGATGAGAGTGGGCATGCAAGCGTCGCATTATTTATGAATCCAAACTGAAAGCTTTAGTATGGAGAGTTTGGTGAGAATGACGTAAAGGGTGTCGGACGGTGTGAAGGGTAAAGGGGACGTGTTGGGAAAATTGGTGGCTCTTGCTTGTGTCATAGGCAAGATGGAAGATCAGAGGAAGTGTGTCGACAGTGACGGCTGTCTTATGATAATGTTTCATCAAATGGATTTCTGAACTGCAGGTGGAAATCCTGAGCTGCTAAACAAACAGCAGTGTAACGTTAAAGGATGGTGGAGTGTCAGGCAACGTTGTTCTCTTTCGTTAAAATGTCCTGATGCAACGGCTGGGCTGTTTGAGCAATAACGGTGACATTTAACAATTGTTTGCTCTTCCCTCGCCATGGCTTTGAGACATAACGGGATTGTTTCCTATCTCATCTCTAACATACATCGTCTTCCATGCGTGCTTTTATTGTCATAGATATGTACCTATCACTTACTGTATATTCTTCCGTTAGAATGATGTTGCAACAGTAAGCCAACAGATTGTCAGGTAAATAATACAAACTTGTAAATGCAGTTCACCATCAGTTCATTGCTCATTTCATCTCTGTGGCCGTGCCGATAATGCATTTTTATAAGGCTTTATAAAACTCATCATAACCCTTTGTAATCATGTGTGTCACATTATAATAAAGCTTATTAAGTGTTAGAAGTGATGGACATAATGTACAATAAGCTCAGTATTTAGTATGCTTTACAAGTTTTATGCCAGTTATACTGACACCTCTTAAACGTATGATCACAGCTTTTTTAATCCTACATATCTGAAATGGCATAATTTCTTATGGCCATTGCCTTCATCGAATGTGTTAGCCATAGTGTCGACACGTGTTGTTAGCCGAATGATATCAAGGCCATGACAGTGGTGTTCACATGCAACATGAAATGCACACTTTAGTTAGTCTGAGAATTTAAAAAGAGATATATATATATATATATATATATGCGTTCAGTCCCTTGTTTTTTTATTCTTC
>OMNV01011268.1:0-11842 GCA_900303265.1 Brotula barbata | reverse complement strand
AGTGACAGAGAGCAGCGTTTGTTCAGGTTGATTATCCTGCAGGTCTTCATCGCTCGGCTTTTTGGGCTCACGTTTGCTTTGCGGAGTGGCTGTGAATGAAATAATAAGGGGGCGGGGGTCAGGATGGGAGCGCCGGCCCTGAAAATGGCAGCGCTTCAGAACATTCTCCCCATGTTGGGCGACAGTTGCCGGAAAGCCCACTAATGCTGCGTCCTGCTGTTGAATACATTTGGAAAATTGCGGTCTAATTTCAGCCTCCTCTCCTCTTCCCCCGACACACGAGATGGAATTTGCCTTTCAAATTCATTACTTTAAAAACCTCACACATCCGTTCGCAGGCGTTCAAATGCAGCTCATTATGAATTACCCTGAGCCTCCTCAAAACGTCATCCAGCGAAGGAGAGGGTTCCAATGAAATCTAAATCAAATATGAAACATATTTAAGATGATTTAATACACAAACTCCAAATACAAACGTGTGAATCCAAGTGATCATCTGTCTCTCTGAAAGGTCCACAGGAAGCTTTGGAGGGTTTCAAATAGTGGTAGTCAAATAGTGAACTGTTTCCTTTTTCCTATTTGGAGGTGAAATTCATAATTTGGGCCCTGTCAGCGTGGACTAAAATGTAAGAATGACATCATTTAAATCGACTTGTAATACATCCTTTCATCACGAGAGCTTTTTTGAATGAAGGCCATGACAGATAAATCTTTTATGTCACAGTGTGAGAAATGTCTCGTTATTTTTCCTCTGATGGTTTTCAAGTCTCATTGATAGATTTTCACCTGCAGGTGAAGAAAGATTTTCCACGCTAAGACACAGGAAACATAGAAGATAAGACAGAGATAACAGACCAGCAGATGATTTGTGAGTATAAGACACACAAACCTGAGACAAAGACTAGAAAAGGCCTGATTAGACCAAGTCTGAAATCTAATCTATACCAGATTAAGACTGGGACCAACAGACAGGTGATGTGTAACATACAGTCATTAAACCTGTAATAACGAAACAATGCAATTATTCACAGAACTTTATAAGAATAACTGCTTCTAATCTGTTATCTCTCACTGATAAAGACTAATTCCTTATCTTTATCTATTTGTTATGATTGTCATTTTATGATCTGAGGTTTGTCTCATGTGGACAGAGGAGTAATAAAGACGTGCGGCCATGTAACGTGTTGACGTGACAGTGACTTCAAAAACAACCTGAAGATTCTCCACCACCCTTCACGTATGAATTCACGTTGAGGAGTGAACATGCGTGTAGGACTCATATTTTCACATGTCAGCGTGCGTGGGGGAGCTGGATGTGTTTAAGATGAGCACATTATCATATATGAGTGGGTGTAACCACAAACCTGGAGCCACATCAAATATCGACGTTTCCGTGACCTCCACATCATTAAAACTGTGGCAGTCCTGTGTGTGTGTGTGTGTGTGTGTGTGTGTGTGTGTGTGTAACATGTTCTGTGGTATCACGTGACTGTCTTATTCACCCTAAGAGGAAAAAAATCCTACAAACTGTGAGAGTACAGGATGTGTGTGTGATCACAAACACCCCCTGTGTGTGCGTGTATGTGTGTGTGTGTGTGTGCATGTGTGTGTGGAAGCGAACAGCTCTGTGTGAACCTTCGGGGCGGATTTAAACTTTCAGCCCACATGCCATCACAAATTAACTGATTGTTCTGCTGTGCGACATGAAATGTGACATATTTGTAGAGGAACTGGTGAGAAAACATCCTGATTTTCATTTCTCCTCCTGTGTTAGGGTAACACCATGACAGCTTAAAGCAGCACACACACACACACACACACACACAGCACAAACAGTCAGGAAGAGGAATAGTGAATGAGTTACCCCTCTTCATCACACTGTGTACTGTTTCCTGCTTCCTGCCTTCATTCTGGATTATTCCCTTTTTATATTCTGTCATGTCCATGTCCATAACTGTTGAAAATGTTCTGCGTGGATGTGATAGTTTTTAGCTTTTTAATATGTCTTGTGTCTTGTTGTGACTCAGGAGACAAAGCCTGGAAAAACTCTTTGTTTACGTTTATAAGACTGGTGCTGTCAATATGAAAGTCCATCTGCATTAAAACGTCCCTGAATCTCCCCTTGACCCCGTCCCCATCTACCTCCAACCCCTCAGTGAGATCTGTCTCTCTTTACTTTTGGTATCCTGGGAGAGTTTGGAAGACTTTCCTGATGTTCGTCATCCTTTGGTCCGTGTGTGAAAACTGTGGCAGATGTTCTGAGCGGTAGGACGGAGCCCACACTGATCACCTACTGTAACATGTTGACCTTTGATATGTTCCTCTGTGTTTGGTGAGTCTGAGTCTATGTTAACATCCTGTCACCACCACCGCTCTGCATATATGACACGATGATCCTGAACTGAACGTGAAAGGTCAGAGTGTTCAATGTCGGATAGTATTCGAGGAAACATCTACATTTGAAATTTGAAGTACTTTTTAAATGAATTTGAATCTCTAAATAGCCCGTAGGTGTGAATGGGAGTGTGTGTGTGTGTGTCTGTCTGTTTGTCATCCCTACACTGATAATTGTACCGGACGTGCTATTTATTTCAAATTATTCCCTATTTTTTTTGTGTTCCTTTGGATTTGGATTTGTCTGTTTAATAATCTGTGCATTCCATTTACAGTTTGTTCTGCCCTTTATTTTATCCATTTGAGTTTGTCGTTCGGCTCTGTGTTGTCTGCCTGCCCGTGTCTTTAGTCACG
Source organism: Brotula barbata (assembly GCA_900303265.1). NCBI lineage: Eukaryota > Metazoa > Chordata > Actinopteri > Ophidiiformes > Ophidiidae > Brotula > Brotula barbata. Next base: position 9,094 of record OMNV01011268.1, on the reverse strand, counting down.
TGTTCCATGGATTAGCCCATTTACCAATGAGGGACAGCTGGTCTAAACTGTACTGATACGGACTACAGACAGGCTGTTTACATTTCATTTGAAATCACAAACAATAGACTTAAGTTTCCAGAATTTATGTGGTATTTTCATTTAATCATTCAAACATAATTTAGTCACAAAATGTTTTTGTTAGTCTTAGTTTGTTTTAGTTGACTATAATTTACTTGGACTGTAGTTACTAATATCTTTGCAGTCATTTAAGAAAACTGTCATACGTTCCTTCCTTTTTTCCAGTTTCTGTCCTTCCTTTAAGTCTCTCATTTTATTAGTCTGCATTTTGTTCCTTTTCCTTCCTTCCCTATCTCTTACTTCCACCTACATCCATGGGACATCCTTAAGACATCCCAGAGATATCCTCGAGACATCTTACAGACATCTGCAAGACAACCTAAAAACATTCCAGTGATATCCTTGAGACACACTAAAAACATCCTGGAGATATCTTACCAACATCTTAAACGCATCCTAAAGACATCCAAGAGACATCCTAAAGACATCCAAGAGGCATCTTTAAGACATCCTAAACACAATCAATAGACATCCTAAAGACATCCAAGAGGCATCTTTAAGACATCCTAAACACAATCAATAGACATCCTAAAGACATCCGGGAGACATCTTTAAGACACCCCCGAGATATCCTAGAGACATCTTAAAGACAAAACATTCTAAAAACATCCTAAAGATTTCCTCGAGACACACTAAAGATTTCCTTGAGACATCCTACAGACATCCTGGACACATCCTAAAGATATCATAGAGACAGTCTTAAGACATCCTAAAATCATCCTTGAGAGATCCTACAGACATCCTAGAGACACACTTAAGACATCCTCAGGACATCCTGGAGACATCTTACAGACATCTTACAGACATTATAAAGATAGCCTACATTTATCCTAAAGACATCCTAGACACACTTAAGACATCCTAGAGATTTCCTAGAGACAAAGTGGAGACGACCTACAGTCAACCTGTTAAACGCTCTCATTCTGTTCTTGTTTTGCTTTCTGGCAACAAATTTCATGTTCAATGAAATCATCCATAAAACAGGAAGTGTCACAAGGGGGAGGAAGTTTGTGAAGTGTGAAGGTAAACAAAGGCAGAGACAGAGTGGACTCCAGGAGAGGACGGAGAGTCTCTCTGATATCCGAGTCCAGCTTTGTCTCTGCAGGAATGTTTCTAAGATGAGAGATGACATTGCAGACTATATTTGAAAGACTGAGTATTGAGTGTAACGTGAAGATGCTGCTCTGTCTCCCATCGGGGTCTTTGTGTTCCCAGCAGGTCTGGTTTCAGGCTTTTGCTTGACAGAGCAGGAGCACGGAAACTGTTCGAGGACCGAGCATCCATTCGATGTACGTCTCTCTTTACAATACTGAAATCATAGATATAGGAATCTTTCTATTCTCTTTAAAGATCAAAAGTTCTTCATTTTCAATTCTTTTTGTAGAAAATTGATTCAACATTATGTGACTTTTTTTTCTTTTGCAAAACTGATTAAATGTGAATTTAACTTTTTATTCGTTGGGTGCAAAATTGGAGCACATCAAATCTCGCAGGGCCTCAGTGAGTTCACTTTTAACGGTGTATCAGTGCAGCGTTCTCATATTACACCGTGTGAAACAGCTTTAATAAGCTGGTTCTTTTTGTTTATAATGACATTTTACTTGACATTGGCAGGATCAAATGATGGAACTGGATTTTTTTGTGTCCTTCCTAGCATGAAGTGCAGGCATCGTCGCCACTGCAACACACGAGAGTTCGATCCACGATGTCTTTAAAATAGCTGGAATCAACGTGCACCATCTACTGACATTAATACAGTATGAGGTGGATTTTATTGATTTAGTCCGAACGCTCTGGGATATCAAAAGCAGCGAGGGGGAAATCCTCCCCATTCCCCACAGCAATTTTCACCCAGTAAATGAAGCGGAATTAACAAAAAATATTCACTCTTAAAAATCACTGCTGAAGACAAAATCCCAGAATAAGAGATATTTATTGATTTATTTAAAGAGAGGTTACTGAATAATTTTGGTAGGTCAAATTGAAAAGTCTTGTATTTGTCTGCTGTAAACCAACTTTGAATTCCTACACCTCAAAAATAAAGCATGATTTTTTTCTCAGCTGTATCCTGAGTGTGATGTCATATGGCGGGATGCTGTAGAGGAGGGTACGTATGGATAAACAGAGTAATGTACAGTGAGTATGAGCTGTGACCTTTAACTCTGCACACACGTTTCGATACTTTAAGTCTGTCTGGAAGGTTAAATACAGCCTGAACAAAACATGAAACGTGATGGAGCTCATCATGGACAGTTTGGGAATCTTCCCCATGAACAGACGTTACCATGCGGTGTGTGGTGTGCGGCAGGGTGTGTGTGTGTGTTTGTAGTGGTGACTGCTGGTGTGATTGTGACAGATCCATCCAATCTGTTAATCCAGATGTAACCTGTTTATGCTGTGTTGTGGTGAGACATGCAGACAGACAGACAGATAGGCAGACAGACAGACAGGCTTGCGAGCTGTAGCACAGTGGCCTGTACAGTCTAATTAGTAAATAAAAAATAATAAATAAGATGACTATAGAACATCTATATCCTCTGTCAGTGTGTATATGTGACTACAACTTAGTAACAATCCCATCACAAAGTAAAATTTAGACCTCAAAGGTACACAGTTAACATATACACACACTTACATACTTATTTTCATTCTGTGAATGTCATGTCATGTCATGTCATGTTATGTTATGTCATGTTGTTATGTTATGTTATGTTATGTCATGTCATGTCATGTTGTTATGTTATGTCATGTCATATTGTTATGTCAAGTCATGTCATGTCATGTTGTTATGTCATGTCATGTCAAGTCATGTCATGTTGTTATGTTATGTTATGTCATGTCATGTGAGTCTACACTCTGAATCATGTGGTTTCTGTCCATCCATGGTCTAACACACAAACACACTCAACCAACCTGCAGCTGTTTGAAGTGTGGGAGGAAACTGGAGCACCCAGAGGACAGCAGCACAACACCATCGAAGTCACACACAGACACACACACACACGCACTACGACTATCTGCATACATTACAAAAATACAAGTAAGTCTCATACATGGATACAAACTGGATCCTGCTCGTCTCTGAACACACCGATGAGCTACATACAGAGGTGGACCTAAACGTTGATGTTTACTTGATTTATAACCATATCAGTCTGTTCATCAAAGTGATCATGACCCAATTTTTGGTAATTTCAAATGAAATTATGCTGTTTACACCACAATGGAAAGGAAAAGGATAATAATACACACGATCTGAGAATAATCCAAGATTTGACATGCATGTGAAGGTCCAAGGATTAAAAGATGGTACTGTACCATTAGAATGGTCCTGTACTCCTTTCATAGCTAAGATTTCACAGCAAACCATGCGTGATTTGACTATTCTGTGATATTATCGTGATATTATCTGTTGGCATAAACACAGCTTCTGTTGTAGAAAATGTTACTGTAAATGTAGATAAAAAGAGGATTCACTCTCACCTCTCACTGACAAGCTCCTCCATCTCCAGCATCTGGCCTGCAGCGCTGACATTCATGTGACCATTAATGCAGAGAGTCCCTGCAGGAAGACCATCACAATCCAATTACATCATCACCAACAGCATGTTTCACAACGCAAACACACAGCAGGTCATGCAGCATGGAAGCACGTCACACTCACCGCAACGCATTCATACCATCTTATTAAACCCAATCAGCATCCCTCCCATCGGATACTTTCCTCTGACATCTGATGACGAGAATAAGTGGCATGGCACAGTGTGTGTGCTGCTTCGGTTTGATGTAAGAATCAGAGATCTGCTGTCTCTCCACGACTAAAGAGCCACGGTCATCGTCGTGAGTGATCTGTACGTCACACGGAGATGACACACAAACACGCAGCTGCTCGCAGGTACGCGTACTCATACTGACACGGTCCAACTGGTCACAACTTATGTTTTTCATCCAACGTGTTGTTAGGAGTCTGTGGCCGTACAGGCAAGACACACACGTCCAGGCTGACAGAGAGGTCAGGAAGAGACCGAACCCTCCACGACCTGCACGTTTCTCTGCTCGGTGCTCAGTCTGGCCATATGGCCCGCTGTCAAGTCAAGACAGATTAAAAAAGGTAACATGGACCTGTACGCACCTTTAAAACAACAAAGTCCTGTCAACACCAGTTTATAATGTTGGCATGCAGCTCACGCCACTTTCAAAAAGCCTCAAACTGACATTTTCTCAAATTTAGAATCATCCGTTTTTTTTGCATTAATGTGTTCATGATGGAAGAAGATATTGTAATGATCAAAAAACAGCAGCTCCACTGAGCCATCCTGCATCCAGATAACACATTAATGTAAGAAACCAAGGCCCACAGATCACCCAGTGTTTGGATGATGACATCACTATCTTTACATTGTGTTTGTGTCTCATTGAAAACAACCCAGGATGCAGTGTGGGAACATTAAATTAAAACAGAAAATAATCCGGCCCCACCTCATCTCTCTGCTGGCTCTCATGAGTACAGACACTCCTCAAGGAGGGAAGACGGGCTTTAACAGCCTCGCAACACACTGACTGAGAACCAATCACAGTGTGAGCAGAATCCAACAAGCAAAGCATGCTAATGAAATATATAATACATAAAACAATCATATAGAGTTCCTATCCTTTCCCATTTATGTATTCTCAGCCTACATTTACACATAAACTATGTTAGAATTTTCCCTGGGTTTAATATATACAGTAAATACAATATATATATACAGTATATATACACTGTATATATATGCTGTACATACATGTAAGATAATGTTTCCTGCCCAACGAAGCCTTTTTTTACATTCATGATATAAATTATAAATTACCAACCATCCGTCTTGTGATCTTGGTTTGATTCTCTTTATCTCAATATAACAAACAGTTTTTAATAGAACACACATTGAACATATGAATGGATGGGATGATACAGACGGACACATGTGATCATGTGATCACTCTGCATGTTCAGTGCTCAGGTCATCATGGTTCACCCTGCTAACATGAAGAGAGGAGACCCAGAGGTTATTAAAGGTCAACATGAAAACGTCCTGGTGAATAAAGGACGTTTATGTTTCTCTGTCTGTGTCTGTCATGGAGATTTATCATCCGTTAAAGCAGAACGATAGCAGGACGCTCTGACCATCAACTCACACACACACACACACACACACACACACACACACATTTATATATTCAAGCTATAACACATAAACATAAGAAGTAGCAGCAAAGCGACTAAGCACACACAGAGCGAGAGAGAGAGAGAGAGAGAGGAGCTGTGATGTTTAGATGGTTTATCATCGAGGAATTAAAGGTAAAAAATATAAAATCTTGGGTATGAAATACATTTTTAATTTTACCAGAAGAGGAGAATATTATTGCTGAAACTTCATCCAAAATAATCCTTTCTTTTACACTCTGCTCTCATTATTGTTCCCGTGCACACACAGTCCAAAAAATGACCCACGATAACCCACAACGTAGGAATGTTTACCTTAGACAATTACATTTACATGTAATTATAATTACATTAATAATAATATCCGTCAGTAGGTTTAAGGTAATTAATGTTTACGTTTCAAGTACGCGTGTTGCTGCAGACAAGAAGAGAAGGCTAATCTGACATTTTAACATTAACACATTTCACACGTATCCGACATGAATATTAACAACCAGTAAAATGGAGTTATGATCCTATTCTTATCGCACCAAAACACCAGAATTGATCTGATTTGACTGAAAACCAGGCTTCACATCACTCATCCACTTATCTCTGACATCGGTGAAGATTTCTGGCAGTGGAAACGTTAATATGGAGGAACACTGCATTCACTGAAGAAAAAAGATTGGGGATGTTATCTCATTATTATGACTTAGTATCTCCTAATTTTGAGATAAATTTCCCCATAATTGCATGATAATTTATCTTGTAATGATGAGAAAACAGAGAGGAGCGTGCGTGTAAACAATAGCCGATGTCTTTTTGTCAGGCTCATAATACATGAATATATATTGCATATCTCAGTAAATATGTGTTGTACTCTGCTGGCAATGACACAAATAAACATGTTGTAGAACACGTGTGTATTGAAATGTGTCCATCTCTCCCGTATACGGAGGTAAGGAGGAATTCTACTTTTCTTTTGATTAAATTACCGTGCTTTTCATACACACACAATTTCTTCACGGCACCTTTCTGCTGGAAACTTCTGCTCTCAAGAGGAAGTAAACTCTTCTCCATTCCAGAAACACTTAACCCTCATAACCCTCGAACGTACTTTGTTATTTCTCCTCATAAAAACCAGGCCTCACTCCTACAACAAGACCACAAAAAAAACAATCATCGCACTCCTCAGCCTCCGTCAAATCAACTAACGTGACCTTACGTGACCTTACGTGACATTCAGGTCAAAACACCATGGAAACTACACATCTTTTTCCTTGATTTGCAATTTTTGTCCATTTTCTGCAACATTTACCACAAGAAAATCTCATAAATTCCACAAATTACATCACAAGTTCAAATTCACTACAAAACCAATCACTGATGATTGGAACAATCAGTTTATTACGAGTACAAATCTGAATTAAGAGTACAAATTTACAGATGTTAGAAGAAATATATCACCAACATTGAGCCGCTGGCCACATGACCGACTGGTGATGAATTTTAACTCTAATCGCTAATCTCTTAATTCAGAATTGTATTGATTGATAAGGAATACTAATGATACATAAATGAAGTATCAGTCTTAAGTCTAGAAGATCCTCCACATTTACAGTCCAGTTTATAGAAATGAAAAGATTCCAAGACTCGAGGGAGTGAACTCATACAGGGGGTTACTGTCAGTTACTGTTATTGTTGTGCTCACTACAGCAGACGAAGCTTGAAATCATCTTTATTATATGAAGATAAATGTCCCGTTTTACACATTGACAGGTGATCTGGTATTCCACCAATCCATTCAGGTCATCATTCAGTTCAAAATACAATCCACAAAGACATCAAGAGGATTTATGGCCACCGGACGGAGCAGGTTAATGGGGTCATGGGGTCTCAGCCCCGTTTGGAGGGTGTCAGAGATGTCAGAGGGGGAGGAAATTTGTCTCCAGTACTTTTTTATCTGATATATATTGATGATCTGTCTGTGTAACTGAAGGCCTGCTGTACTGGACGTATGGTTGGCGATACCTTGGTTAACCATAGGATGTATGCAGATGATCAGGTGGTCTTTAGTCCACGTTAGTGCAGGTCTACAGTGGCTCCTTACCATCTGTTCTGTGAAAGGTGTGGAACATCACATAAAATACAAAGCCTATGAGAGTCTTGCTATAATTTGTAGACTTAAAGAGGACAAATGGTTCAGCCGTCGTCCCATAAAAATCTTAGTGTTTGTCTTGAAAGTAAAGTATCTTGGACATTTGGTTACAGATCAAACGACAGGTGACATAGATATTCATAGACAATGTGATGATGTACACACAAGTAAACATGCCTTCATGCAAATTTAGTGCACGTTTGGATGTTTAGAGCATAGAGTACACAATAGTACACGTCTCTATACTGCACACGAGTCCAACTATGAACAGGTTTAACAACACGAGGGAAATGATTTTGTTCCTCCAAATATGATGTATAATTTTATTTGGAGCGTTAATATCTCTGAAAATGAAATCATCCTGGTTTCATCTATCCTACGGCTCAGTTCTACACACACCAATCCCAGCTGAGGGAGCGTTGGCTATCTTTCTATAGGGAGATGATTTATATAAATTTATCTTTCGGCTATCATGTGTCTTATTGTGCTTTTAGATGTAATTTATGATACATATTGTGACCCTGAGTCTGTAACAAAGATCTAACATGAACAACATTAACATTACTGACAATACACAACAAGACGTTCACAAAAAATGAAGTGTAAATACGTTGGGATTGTTGAAGTACCATACTGATAATATTTATTGATTATGAAGTACTGAACACACTTTTCAAGTATTCTGCCCAACACGGCTAATAATACAGACAGCACACGTCACTGATGAACAACACGGAGAGACGGACACGACAAGACAAGTTGTCTCCTTAAGTATGGATGAAAGAGGGAGAGAACAGATGGAACGTGTCACTCCATCATTATCCAATCACATCAGAATACATTAAACAGCGGGAGAGAGCACTCCCAAATCATGAACCCTCAATCACACACAGGGTCACAATCAGAGAAAAACACCGTTCACGCAGAAATTATCACATATTTCTACGTCTCCGTGCTAACACGATGCTAATGCTAAAAGACTGTGCTGAGGGGAACTGAGGAACTTTGTTGTCTTTTTTTGTGGACGGGGGACATCTGTAATCTCCAATGAGCATCATGTAATCTCTATGGTTCTCAATCTGGACATGACGTGTCAGTTTCCCAGCAGCAGTAAGATCCCCACTGATTTGACCCGGGAGGTAAAGAGGCTCACTTCAAGCCAATCAATGTCTGTTAGCATCCAGTTAGCTCACAATCAGCTGGTGGGCAATCACTCCATTAGGCTATTCTGTTTAGCTGAGGATATGAACGAGTGAATTCTCATGGCAGACCAGAATAGAAAAGGAAAACAGGGACTAATAATATGAAATATCCAGTCCTGGTCTTAAGTCCTGGTCCCCCTATCCCACCTGGTGTTTGTGTTCTTTTTCTTACAGTAAATAGTGATGAAAGTAGAACAAATCCAGATGTTATCAATGACATTAATTAGGGCTCCATTCCATTTAGGATGAAGAGAGCCTGGTTCAAAGGGGGGTCCCACTAAATCTTGGACCCTTTAGCCTGTAGAAGATGTTCTTTTCTCATTTTTAATACTGAACACACATTTCCTGTATTTTCTAGTTGGATTCTAATAAAGACATAGATAGACTTGACAAAACTACAAATCTTATGGGGGACCAAGACTTTGGACC
>OMNV01011267.1:1510-13088 GCA_900303265.1 Brotula barbata | reverse complement strand
GTGGCCTCTCTCTGCCATCCCTGAAGAAATGAATGACGACGGCGGTCTCCCTTAAAGGAGCGTCGGAGGGCTAAATTGTCCCGGCGAGCTTTTTGGAGAACTCACAGTTTGAACATTAAAGATTTCAAACAGAAGATGTTGCTCAAAGCAGCCGAACGTGCTGCTTTTAATTGCCTCGTTTGCGGGCTCGGCTAAGTGCGGAGTGAGGACTTAAAGAGGATGTAGTGGTAGTCGGAAAACGATTTCTAATTTGAGAGAGAGGGGGTGGGCGCGCTCGTTGTCATTGCGACGGCGGGTGCTTGAAGGAGAATCAAACGGAACGGCCCGGCGTACTTCAAAAGACATAAAACTAAAACAGGTCATCGAACACATCCCTGAACAAGGCGCACATTATACCGGGAGAGACTGGAGCTCCTTTAAACGCCTCTCCACTCCGCTGCTGCCACGTCGCCATTAATCGGCAATTATCAGAGGCGGCGGCGGCGACAAAGGCTTTTTACGGCATCCTCTAAATTAACGTAAGAAGGAAGGTGGAGGGTCCGTTTGTGTTTGTCGGACACTTTATGTTACTTTATACCAGTTTAAACGCGTTCTCTGGAAATGCACAAGGTCGCTCGGAACGAGCCACAACAACACGCCGAGCTCCGCCTGAGGTTCTTTCACCGGTGACTCAACCCGCCATGTGATATTTGGTGCAATTAGAGCCAGGGGAGATATCAGGAGCAGAATATACTAAAGTGGAACGTTTGCCTTGGGTGTCCTGTAAGAGCTCCGGTCTTTGTGTCCTCGGCCTCGCATCGATAACCGGTTTGTTCCGGCTCTTTATCCCGTTCGCTTTTCCTTGCGGTCCCTCCGTTTATTTTCCGCACGCAGCTCAAGAAATCTGTACTTTTTTGAATTTAGGTCAATGTAATTGTGACATATAGCAGCCAGTGAAGTCGTGTCTGGCTGCAATTATTATCCTTTTGAAGTCGCAATTGTCCCTATGCAAGAAAAGGCCTCCCAGCAGCCTCCTGTCCTGATTTCATTCTAAAAGCCGTTTTATAACAAACAGCACAAAGACCCACGAGGAAGTCCTAATTGCTCATGGGGCCCATTTTGAGGGTAGTCTGTCATTGCCGTTTTATATTTCTGCAGAGCCTCGTTGGAGTTCTGAAGGACTCGGCCGTAAAACCCGCCGCCGATAATTAGTTCATTAGACGCTTTTATTAAAAACTGATCAAACATCTGCGGCGTTTTTAAACGATGCGTCGCACAACCCAGACGAGCCGGAACACGTAAGGCATCAAGCGTTTTCGACGCGTTGGAGATGTTTCGGCGTTGAAATCGCACTCTATGATTTAATGCAACCTTGAAACGATCGCAAATAATTGGAATAGAGGCCAGCAGGTCTAGGCTAATTAGCGAAGACAGCATTTTCATGAGACGGTGGTGATGCAGATCGATATCCCTGAACCTTTCATTCTGGTAATGGGGGACGTCACAGTGCATTTGCTGTAAGTGCTACAAATCACATAAAAAAAAGTTTTATGGGCTCGACTGTTGGTGCTCAGACTGCACATTCTTGATACTTAGCCAATATTTTAAACCAAAGAAGACAGGATTTGCTGAAAGCTCGCACTGTGTAAAGGTAGCGTGTGTGTGTGTGTGTGTGTCAGAGGGTGGGTGGAAACGAGTGGAAGTTGTTAAATTAATGTGCTTCAATTACTGTACCTCATAACTTAAAGTGCTACAGCTTAAAATCTGACCATTAGCAGAAGGTATGTGAATTTATTACGCCGGGCCGAGAGCGATTCCAGGGAAAATGTTCAAAACAAAAGTGCTATAAAATTGGATTAAAGTTCAATGAACCATATTTATCAAATTCAGCTGCGAGACTGCTGCTGCAAATACTTAATAAATATCAGCGTAAACTGAAAAAGCCCTTTTGAAAGTGTCCGGGAACGCAGTCAGAGATGAGTTCAATGAAGCGCGCTGATATTCCATATTTCATATAAAATACTTCAACCTCTGAGGGAAAATTATGTAGATTTTTTTTAATCTAAAAGTTCAAATAAAAGGTAATCAATGCCAAATTGAACTTTTTTTCCCTCCTCCTGACTGAATATTATGCAATGGTGAAAACTGCGAAATGGAAAATCAAAAAAAAATTTAATAATATTTTTTCTTTTTCTCTAAAAGTACAATATTGAGAATGTTCATGCTCCTCTACAAGTTTAAAAAAAATAAAGTAGACAATGTTCAAACATGCAGGAAGAGGATTAGGGACACTTTTTTGTCTCGGAATTTTAAGATTTAAGTCTAAACTGAACTAAAAACAAGTAAGAATTCTTAGAATTAGAATTAAATACATTAAAATCAGGATTTTGGCTTTTTCGAGTTCTGACTTTAATCTCAGAGTTCTGTTGTTTTTTTTTCTAGTTCCAACTTTTCTAAAAATTCTGATAAAAAAGCCAAAATCCAGAATTCAATCTCAGAATGATGAGAAAAAAAAAATCTGATTTTTAAAGAAATATTTTGGATCTAACAGAAAAGAGATAACAATTTTAAGCAATTTTGTCCAGGGAAGTAAAAGAGGAGAAACGTAATCAGTTGCAGTAAAGCTGGACAAACTGTAGATACTCCGAGTAGTATACTCCAAGTACAACGAGTAGTATAGCTGAGTAACAGTACTTTGACTCCCACCACGTTGAGGGATCCTAGAATAACATCGGAGTAAATGGAGTAATAAATCAGACTCTGTCCCTTTAAACGGCGGCAGGAGGAGGCGCTCTGTGGAGGAGCGGGGGGAGAAGAGGGGAGGGGGGAGGAGGAAGAGGAGGGGAAGGCCCGCTTTGTCACACGGCTTCAAACTAAACGGACATTGTACTCAACTGCGCACCAACGACAGGATCGTCCGGCCCGAGCAGATCTCCTACTGTTGGAGAGCAAAGAGACAAAGTGACGCACGGGATTCACACCGGAGTCTGGATTATGATCTGAAAGTTTCCCCTCTTTCGCGACTCAAAAGCAGGTAATATGACTTCGTCAGTTGCAGTTACTGTTGTTTTTTCTTTTGACGTGAAGTCCCAGTTGGACCGTTTGTTGACTTTTGGGAGTTATTTGGTTTTAAAAGAACACAAAGTGGGCTCGGATTACAGGCTGTGAGTGGAGCTGTCCCAAAGATAATGTGGATCTGCATCTCATTTGAATGGCAAATCCGCTTGGAGGCAATGAGCGCCCGGTGGTCTCAGCGGGTCTGGTGGGACTACAGCGAGCCCCATCATGTGTCTCTTTATTTTGGAGAGGACAGGACTGTCCTAAGGGAAGCTCGAGTCTGAAAGGACTCTTAAGTTTTTGTTTTTTTTTAGTCTTTGTTTGAAAATTTCAAGTTTAACTTTTTATTTTTTTTGAATCAGTTTTTTTTTTTTTGGTTATGGATTTGCGCGGCGGTCCAAAAGTTTTTTTTTTTCCATAATGACGTCACTGGTCATATCTGATTTTGACCCTTGGGGCCCCGGTTGTGAGGACTTTTCTTATTCGGTTACTTGATTTCATGTTATTTTGCAGAAATGCGAGATGTAAGCATCGCAAGAAGAATAAATTTACAAAATTCTCCCTTTTGTTGGCTGACAAGAAATGAAATGAAATGAAATGAAATGGTTGGACCCACATTACCCCCATCATGAACCCATAAGGGTCTGAATCACCTGATTAGGATCCAGGTTGCAGAGGCTGCAATAGTTGTCCTGAATATCTACCATAGTGAGTGTGTGTCTGTGTGTGTGTGTGTTTTAGTCAGAGTGGGACTGATGAGACTTTTAAATCATCAGCCAGAGTTGCACAACATGACAAAGGTGTGAAAAAAATAAAAACATTTGGCAGGTATTAACAGCAGTGCTCTCATGTCTCTGTCTCTCTCTCTGTCTCTCTGTCTTTCTGTCTCTCTCTCTCTCTGTCTCTCTCTCTCTCTCTCTCTCTCACCCTCCCACTTCATTAAGTCATCGCTCTTGTTTGTGTTAAAACACTTGGCGTTCACTTCTCATCATGTCTGATAAACCGGATGATTTACTCTCGAGTTACCGGCGCCCACCTTGATTAATCGCACCGTAATTGAAGGTTGTTGTGTGTGCACTTGACTTTAATTACACTGACCGTAAAGTGTGCAGCTTCGTTTTATCCTCCGCACCTCATTACCAATCAGGCCTTCCCTCTAGTGAGACCGTTACTGGGGACAAAAGTCAGTGGACATATTGACTAATGGCGGTGGCTTTGTCTTGGATGACTTTTGCCCTCTGGACGCCACGGGGGACCTCGCGTAGCATGAGGCAGATGCTCCTCCCACCCATTCAACACATACACACACACACACACACCATCATCATTATATCATGAGTATCCGCTAAGAACCCCAAGTTCAAAGTGATCCGAATCATGTTGACGATGCAGATCTGGTATCTTTGAAGAAATCAGGAGAAAGCAGACGATGGAAAAGATTTAGGCCTCGGCACTGGAACGCTGGAGGCTGGAGACCGGTCTGGGAGTGGATAAGACGTGTACAGAGCTCTCTCTCTCCCTGTTATTTTCAAGGTTTTCCCTTGGCCCTTCCTGTGAAAGTGTAGCCGTTGGACTAACCCACTCACCCAAGGCCTTTCAGCTCCTTAGCTTATGGTCTTGGGCTGCCCGGAGCTGCCAGACTGATATCTCTCCATCAAGCTCTATTGTGTATACTGCAGAGTCAGAGGAGAAGGCAGTCAGCGTGTGTGTGTGTGTGTGTGTGTGTGAGAGAGAGAGAGAGAGAGAGAGAACGCCTCATCTCTGACAGTGCTTTTTTTTTTTTGAGAGTGCAATGGAGGCTATTTCAGTTTGCTCTGGAGTATACTGCTGCATAGTGAGTAAGTTGGCACGGTGCCCGAGTCTTACTGTGCTGAGGTCATTACAGCCTCTGCTGGAAAAAGGCGGTTTAAGGGCGTAGTTAGACTCATTTGTAATCCGTTTCTCATGAAAACTCTGACTTCAGGTAATTTCTCCTGCCGTTTTACTGGATGCTAACTTATTTCCTCACGCGTGAATCTGGATCCTGTGACGTTCAGGTATGGATTGTTGATCTTCGTGCTTGTGTCTGTAACAGTGAGTCCATTTCACTTGGTTAACCAGAGTCAGATGTGTTTTGCCTATGTTGCAGCACCGTGCTTCCCATGCCTGAGTAAATGCCGCAGTCCACCCACATTCATCCCAGACTCCATAGGAGGCTGAGAGGGAATGATGGGAAAATGTGTTGACATTTAGTCCTCTGCAGGGACCAGTTAATATTAAATTGCACACACACAAGGTCGTCCGTTTGAGGGAAACAACATGAGAACCCGCATGACGATGTGTTCTGGCCTTGTTGGTTATAATGAATGTCCAGGACGAAACATGTACACAACGGGCATGTTAATAGTGGATTATGGCGATATAAAAGAAGTAGTGTCATATTTTGGTTTTAGTCAAGATTAGTGTTCTATCAAAATCCAATTCAAATGAGCATCGGATTCTACAATGGCAAATTAGGTTGAATAAAGGTAAAAAAATAAAAATACAAAGCCAAATTCCCTGAGATTATTTTGTGGTAAGTTTGCGAGAAAAAAACATAGAAATATATTTTTTTTGTCGGGAATACATGTAGCTTCACTATGGATGAACTTCATCACAAACCTCGTCCGTATCAGTTGTTTTGTTCTGAACAGACATAGTTCATGGCATTGCGTGATGAGCTTGATCCGTAGCGATATTGTTACATTATCATATTATTAGAAGCTGATTGCTGCGGAGGCCTCCAAACCCCATCTTGGGTTAGATTATCCCACGAATATGAAACGCCTGAAACTATTAATGACCTCCAAATGGGAAGGATGCTTAATTGTTTTTGTTTCTTCAGCTGTTGATGTTGGATAGAAGTGAGCATTTTGCTGAACTCCTCGGGGAGAGTTCTTTTGTCTCAGGCAATTACAGGATTCACTCTGCTGAAAAGAAAGAGCTGAGGACTCCGAAGTGAGATCGGTCGTGCTGAGGATATCTGACTTCATCTTTGATCCCCGTTTATGTGGCGACGAAAGCCAGTGTTACTTTGTTCTGTTCGGCGAATGTAATTGTAATTATAAACTTCAACAATGCCTTTTCTTGTCTATTATAAACCAAATAAACAACAGTGCGCCCATCAGAATCCGTTACCATGATGACCGAGTCTTTAAAAATGCCATTCTTTTGTCAACCGAGGACTTAAGCTCGCGACATAATGTAGGAGTTATGTTTTCCAGATAATCTATGAATGAAGCCCTGGTTGGTTGAAGAGGTCTGAAACACGTCGGTTGTTTTTTGTCTGGCCAACTCCCTTAAATCTGTCAACATTCTCGGTGTATTCAGCACTTGGCTGTTATCTAATCACTCAGCACTGATCCTTAGCTGATAGCACAATGGCTCCACATGCCAAAAAACTGCAGTGGATACCATGGAAATTAGCTGTGAACGTTTTTCTGCAAACACCGTGTTGCCTAGATGTGTTTGTTTTGCTTGCTGCCGGTGTGTTGTTATCATTGTGGACATCAATAACCAGCTAAACAGGATTTATGTTCCTACGTAGAGTGACTGACTGTACTCCACAATCGGAACTCCTGAACACGCACCTCAGTCAGAACAACATATTTTTAGAACAGCCACCCTCCAAAGAGAGTGCGATTGTGTTTTGGTAGTGTGTCATTGTTACTCATGTTGCACCAGTCATTGTCTAAGTTCCAGGTTTCATTGTTTGAAGCTGTTAAACAGGTTGCGATAATGCCGTACGATCAACTGCGATGAAGTCGAGAAGTGACCACTTTACAGGGTTGGCCCTGCATTCCGCGGAGTTCAGAACTTCATCTGTGGTTTCGGTTTCACCACAAGAGAGAACATCGTCTCCATCGGGAGACACACCTGTCCCCTACGCGTCTCGCGGATTCCTGTCCTGTTTTATCAGCACGCACACATTTTGAAATACGAATCATAGCTCAGTTGTGATTTTCGACACGCTGTGATGCCTAACGAAGATAGAAAACCGAGCGCTGCGTTGAAATGCACGTCCTCCGTAAGCCGTTTTGTCAATTATGATCATGATAAAAAGTCATCTCCACATGGAAGTCAATAAATTTGAAAATCTGCAGCAAGGACGATGTGAAGGTGATGATAACCCAGCGGTAGTTGTGTAATTATAACACGTGGAACTTCTAAAGTAAGAGGAACATTTTGTTTCCTAATGGCTCTTTTGCTAGCTTTTTATTGAAATCCCATAGTAAGATAGCACTGTCAATCATATCAGCACAAAAACATGATTAACACGATTGACTTATTGCAGGTACGATAAGTTCCCCTCCTCCACCCACCAGGGCTTGTCGGTGGTTTGGTTGTGTAATGTGTGTTGACCAGAGTATGACTGGGTCATGTGTATTTTAAACACACATGACTACTGATGTGCAGCTGGCCGGTCAGGTCCAGTCTCCGGCCTGTTTACAGTTCAGTGAGCCCTCATTGTTTTGTGGCTTTGTATGGACACAGAAACAGGTGGTCTCTCTCAACCGTACAGCCACCGAAAAGACAAAGAAGGAATGTTAGTCCCCTCCCTCCCCGCAAGATGACAAATTCATGCTGGGATTCGAGTCACGTTTTGGAGGCGGGAACGCTCTGGTTGTCATGGGTGTATGATAAACCCATGGGATGAGCTGGTTTCCTGATGAATAAAGAATCATGTCAGTTTGTGGGACTTAACTAGGTCAACCTAGAGGTGTCAACACACTGAGGTCAGTGGTTACAATACTTATAGATAGATAATCATCTCGGCCTTTTGTGTCTTTATTTTGGACGTTTGTGGTGGCGTGCACCTATCTGTTTACCTTAATCCCCGCGTGAGGTTTGGGCGTGCCCGAAAGGTTCGATTCTTGTTGTTTTCCACGCTCAACTCATTGCTTTGTTTCTTGTTCTTTCTCTTTTATTGTGCTTTCCTGCTTCCTCGGTAGTGGAGATTTAACGTCTGCCTTTTGGGAACCAACAGGCTGTGTGTGTGTGTGTGTGTGTTTGAGCGGTCCATTTTTAACTCTGAACTACAAATTCAGGGATCAATGCCAAATCTCCCCGATGGCCCTTGAACCCATTCATGGCTGATTGTCTGCAACACGAGGCAGTTTGTTGGAAAATTGTTGATGGACTTTGAGCTTATTGTTCCATTTCTAACGCGCTAAACAACATTTGCATGCACACACACACACACACACACAAACACACGGCATACATGTAAACAGCCGCTACACGCCATCTGCACGCTCTTCCCTAATGAAATCGTCATGTTTGCAGACATAAGCCACTCAGAATTTCCAGGAAATCCAAGTTGCTACACGATTGCCAAAAACCCGAGTAGCATGCCAGATGTGAAAGCTATCTTCAAGAAAACCAACTGAAAGGAAGATGAAGAGCGGTAATATGATACCACTGACACTACCCGAAACTTTCCTGGCTAACATCAGATGGTGGGCTTTCAGAATTTGGCATGTTTATCATCTACGTGGGAGAGATCCACAGCCAGATCTACACTCTTTGGAAGAATCCTCCATTATATAATCTTAAAATGTGAATTTATAGTCAGGTGTAATCTGTTTTCCATGGTTTTAGCAGAAACAGAGTTTATGTGGCCTCAGTGCTAATGCTGATTGACTCTTCTAAAACAGTGCTGGTACTTACTCCCTCTTGCATCATGAGCTCATCCTTGTGCCAAATGCCCCCCCCCCAGTTCACACTGTCTGGGTTTGGGCGAGGTGACAGCCGGCCGTGTGTGTAGGTGAGCTGAGGTGATGGGATGTAAACCGATCCCAGGGTGCTTCGCTGGACATTCTTTTGGAGTCGCCGGAGGAGGAACCGGTGGATGTATTTAAATTTGAACATAAATCACGATGCGGTCGTGCTTGCTCAGGACTTTCCCCTTAAATTGCTGCGACAGGGTTGAAGTGGCCGTGTTACTACGTAGGCCAGCGTGCTCTTTTGTTAGCGAGTGTTTTGTTGACTGCTGTTTGTGTCATTAAAGTGAACACCACGGGGTTTTATTATCTCATCTTGTCAATAAGGGTTCAGCGCTTCGGTCCTTTATGGCCGTGCTTCAGCCTGTGTGTTTGGCTTCAATGAGAACCTGCTGATAAAAGAGAGGGAGCCGTTGAAAAGTTGACAGTGCAGAAATGCCTGTCGCTTATCTTATATACCCGTTGAAAACCCTCCTGTTGATTGTGCATGAATGTGAGCGTGTATGCGAATGTGAGCACTTTATGTGAGTGTGTATGTTTGTGAGTGCTCCGTTAGCAAGTTAAACGTTTAGCACTTCACTAAATGAAAACAATAAATCAGCCTTTGAATTAACAGGGTAACAATCGGTTCATATTACACTGTATCCTAGCATTATCAAACAATTTAATTAGTTTTTTTTTTTAAACGGGACCAACAACAACAAAATGAGTCTACATGGACGTTGTAAATTATCTTGTTTGAAGCGTTGCTGAGCAGTTTAAGTGTTATAAAACTTTGTGTAAATGGCTGATTGCGGGAGCTGTGTAGCTTTTAGCTAACAGACCGTTAGCCGTTGTTACAGCAAAGGTGCAATACTCGACCTGCATTAGTGAAAATGAGTCAGCCTTACATATCATGTTAGTTTTCAACCTTTCAAGACAGTTCAGTTCAAATTTTAGGTCTCCATTGCTTTAAAAACAAACGCAGCGGTTAGCATTTAGCTTGCTCGCTGCAGGCTTCATGGTATTTTCCTGGGCCTAAGATAAAGAAAGATATGAATTTTGTGAGCCAGAATTCTGTCAAATAGTTTGGCCAATATTGTTATGCAATAGAACAGAAACCAAAAGGAAAGCCTTGGGAGCAAAGTAACGTAAACTGAGAAGTTTTGATAAATGTTAGGTCTCGCAGCAGCAACTCAGACCATACGCTGTTTACTCGTATTAACTCCTATGGTCTGTGGCTTTGTTTACAAGTGTAAAACTTCATAAAAATGTCCTCTGTTGTCGAGTTTTGTACTCTTTCCATCATGAGATTTGTTGGTTTTGTTTTTAATAGAACCCATTTGAAGTTATTAAGTAAATAAGGCACAATAGTAACCACAAATTATGAAATAGTTCACATTTCAGGCAGATTTCCCAAAATGCAATGTGGGTCAGGTTGCTGTATGGCTGTATGGGAAGTGTGTCTGTGTTTTTGGATTACCGTTCTCTCTTTTTTAATTCAATTCTTCTAAGAAATTGTGTTGCTCAGCAGCTGTTGGAGTGTTAATTCTACCACATGGCCCAGATTCTGGTCTTTGGTACCAAGTGTGACTGCTGTCCATTTGTCGGAGACTGATGGTTTGGGATTTCAGTGATTAATTAGACATGGACACACAGACATGAATAGACACCACAGACCCTCCACTGTAGGCATAATGAGAATTTGGGTTCTTTTCACACAGGAATAAGTGACAGTCTGTCACTGTGCTGGCGTGACTAACTACGGACTAACACACCATTTGAGGGTGTGTTTCTCTTCAGTGCCACCATCTGTGCCTTCCCTTTTTCCAGTGTCTCTGTAGTAATGAAGCTCTACAAGGAAAGGCTTTACCCCTTGCTTCTGGCACCGCTCCAGGTTCTTCTTCTTCTCCCTTGGTCCTGTGGAGTGAAGACGATGACTCGACATTTGCACTCAGGATGATTTGCGTACATATCGGTGTTGGACTTTTTTTTTTTTTTTTTTTTTTCCCAGGGTAGATTATACACGTAATCAGTAATCCACTTGACGCATTGCGATCCAGGATTTCCCGTTTTGCGTCTCTGCTGACACGCAGCACGGCAGCCCACCCACTATCTGACCGCATGCTTTGTCCAGCCATGCAGGACTAAAAAGGCTTTGTAAAGGCCGGGCCTCTTGGCCAGTGTAACAACAGGCTGTGCACGGAGAAAAACAATTTGGGAGCATTTCCTCCTCCTCGGGGTATTGGGATTTGAAAAAGATTAGAAAGACATCACAACACATGCTTACATGGTGCATATTTGCGACGTTTGAGTCAACGCTGCCTGTGTAACGGAGCCCAGCTCGGATTTGGAACTAGACAGTGGAAGGCTGGATGGTGGGGCAGTGGGAGGTCGGTTTGGATGTGTTTTTTAGGGGGTCGAGGTGTGGTGTTTGCTGTCCTGAGCTCCTGCCACACACAGGCAGACACACACACGGGGGCACAGGCTGGTCCGGGCATGCTTTATTTACTCGTGTTCAACATGCTGGCCGTAATCCACCTGTGGTTTTGTTCCAGCCTGTGCGGCACTGGGGCCCTGGAGGCTGATAGTCTGCAGTGAACACACACACACACACACACACACACACACACACACACAGACTCTTCAGTGCTTTCCAGAAGGTTGGTTTCCTTAAACCGCAAAAAATCCCCTATTAGAAACCACCAAAATGTTCTGTAATCTGGAGATACTGTATATTAATGAATTTAGTTTAAACAAAAATCTACCGATAGAACAAGAAAATACAGATTTTAGGTTGGAATTTTTTTTTTTAGCATTTC
>OMNV01011264.1:9432-22862 GCA_900303265.1 Brotula barbata | reverse complement strand
GGACCCTGGCCTTTCTGCCCTATATAGGTCATTGTTTCCACTTGTGTGTGTGTGTGTGTGTCCCAGACATAAACACATACGGTGAAACTCTGCTCTTCACAATGTTCACATTCAAATACACAACACAATTTGGGGTGAGGGAGCTTTGACATGGATCCTTCCCCCCTAAGCCACGCCCCCACATATCACCGTCAGTTTCATCTTTACGCAGACAAGCAGGAAGTTCGAAGTTTCTTCTGAACCTATAAATTGGTTGTAGAAGATAAACAATCACGTGTGCGTTTCAGTTCCATCACCACCTGTGAGTCAGAGAGGTGAGTCCTTAAAGGTCAATCACCCATATAAGGCAGATGTCCCACTGTCTACTCTCCCACGTGTCTTCACACAGACTCGTTCCTTCATTTGTCTTGATGACAAACTCCAACACGACATCAGAATTTTCTGTCCACTTTTTAAGCTAATTATTAACTACCGCCGTATTCCAGCCAGACCGCAACCCTGACGTGGATAAGCAGCATAGATAATGGATGGATGGAGGCATTGGATGACATCATTTGAATCAATTTGACCTTTGATCCTGCAAGTAACAAGAGCACAACATTTGAGAGATTCATTTAAAAAGTTCACGTGAGAAAAAGTTTGGAAATCCACGACTTTTGAACGTAACGTCGAACAAACAATGGGATTAAAACATGTCCTC
This sequence comes from Brotula barbata, assembly GCA_900303265.1. NCBI lineage: Eukaryota > Metazoa > Chordata > Actinopteri > Ophidiiformes > Ophidiidae > Brotula > Brotula barbata. Next base: position 22,162 of record OMNV01011264.1, on the reverse strand, counting down.
CAGTTGGACTGAGGATTCCACCTGTAAAGACGACCGTGGACGTTGGACAGTAAACTGATCACCAGAGCAGAAAGAACACGTCTGCTATCAGTTAGAGACAAGAAGATAACAGGTAGGAGGCGAGGAAAGATCTGACGTTCTGAAGGTTTTACACTGTGTCAGACACACACACACACACAGACACACACACACACAGCTTCTCACATTCACCGTCACACCACAGGCCTCTGCCGTTTCTGTGCCCTCACCTCCTTTCTACCTGACTGCTCAGAGATATGTAAACTAAAGCACACGATGGACCTGCATGATCAAAAATATACACTCTCATTTTGAAACATTTACACCACTCCTGAAAGGAACTGGAATGATTCAGAAGATATCATGAGTGGACTTATTATTATTCCACCATTTCAGTGATGCCACAACCAACTGGTGGAGATGCAGGCCGATTGGTTGGATGGCACTTTGGATCCACAGAGGATGAACAGGATTGATTCCAGAACTTTTCAGGTAAAAAGCAGCCAAAGATGAATAACAATAAGGCTCAAGTCACACAACAGAGGGAACTTCTTGCATGTTACAGATAAAAATAGAAGAAAAGACGACCTTTGACACACCAATATGAATGTCCATACATTAGGGCCGGACCGATATTGGATTTTTGGGGCCGATCCCGAAACCAGGAGGCAGGAAATTCAGACATCGATATCTCGGCTGATAGATCTGTACAGTATATCTGTATGATTTGTACCAGTTAGTATAAATTAGGCTTTTGTTTCACTCCTACTCATTTTATAAGACAGCGTCATGGTTAGAATGGACAAATATGTCTTATAATTAAATTTATACTTTGTAGTGCCACTTCCACAACAAACAGCTCTACAAGCTAACAACATAGCGACACCAAATCTTATTCCATTCTGTTATAACCTTATCGGGAGTGTAACAACAGCCTTACTTCATAAATCTGGCTTTATATAACGGAGAGTTACAGGCAGAATGGACTAAGACGCTCACGTACTAACTTCCATTAAGCTGACAAGATAGTAGCTACGTGGTTAGCTTGCAAGCTAACGTAGCATATTAGCCTGTGGTCGTGGAGAGTAAAAGATGGGGGACAATATTTATTTACTAGTCCAAGTGTCTTTTTCTGCCTTAGAAAGGTTTTAATATCGGCACATATCGGTGAACATACACGCCGATACAAACATACAACATAAAGTCAGTGGACCGAGATACAGGATGGGCCTTATTTAAACACATAAACAAAGACTTGCAAATACTGAAAAGACTTCAGTCCAGTCCTGAAATCACAACAAAACACATTTTGGCCCGAATGGCCCATGAAAAATGTGAGTCTGCGTCTACATGAGCTGAGAAAATCATTTTCGTTCACTGTTGGAGGACCTTAAGGACCAGGTTCAGATGTCATCCTGTCATCCTGTACTTCCATCGCAGCAGGGGGCGCTATCACCGTCGGGAGCTGACGTGCATTGTTCGGGCAATGATGTCATAGCAGGTGTTTTTCACCATTTGTCTTTGGCGACACACACACAGACACACTTATCTGTCTCCGGCAGGGCTAATATTCCAGTAACAGGGGAAGTGATTTCCATGTGGATACGATGACAGGACAGACGGAGCTTCCTGTCCCTCTGATCTTTGTACTGTACGACAGATTTATTCAACCTCTCCGCTCGTATTTCGGCAATAACATTCTGCCCACTTCAAAACGATCGTGTTGTCTTTGAGGGGGAGGGGCTATTTTCTCACCACATTTCCAGTTGTCAGCCGCAGGAAACCACTGCGGGTGTCGTCCTTTCTCATTGTTTTAGAGCCTCGGCTCATCCCGACGAGACAAACGGACACCGACACTCGAGATGAAACACGACGGAGAACGCGGCCGGTCGAGTCACGAGAGGAAACGATGTCAGCGGAAAACCGACCAAGATTTGATCATCTTACTAACTTTATTGATATGATTACTACTCATATGACTCATTGTCTTTTCTTGAAATGATGAAAGCGTGGAGGCCGTCACGCCGCAGCACAACGAGAGGCATCGGCTGTGGGAGGGGTTGTACGCAGAGGTCGCGGCCGGTTGACATTTAGCTCGAGCACAATGGAACAGCTTTCCTCAGCTGAATAATTAGGTATACAGTAAGACGCTTTCATGTTTCCCAGCAGGCGCAGAGCCACGTGGTCAAAACCAGATTTGCTCTCTGGCCTGTGGAGGCACTGACATTCAGTTAGGAGCTCTAATGTTTCCTCTGAGCTAAGAGTCACCCAGAGAGACGCTGGTCGGAGGTCAACACCAACGGCAGCTCTCTGTCTCTCTCTAACCAGCGGTATGCGGTGGGGGTTTATTGACGGTACGCTGATCTTGGTTCAGAGATACAAACAGTAATGACAAACCAGAGCCAACGGAGGATGAAGATAAGACGCCTCAGCCAGGCTGAGAAGGAAAAACATGCAGAGAATATCCGGTACCAAACCAAAACCACTTCCTCAAAACAGGCCTGTGGTTGTTGATGTGATATTTGAGTGTGCGCCTGACCAAACAAACCAAGAGGTCCAGGAAGTAAAAAATACATTTAAAAAATGAAATCACATCGCTATCACTATAACAGCTATAAATCACAGTACCAGCAGACAATCAGGAGTTATTAAAACTACTAATCAGGAGTTATTAAAACTACTAATCAGGAGTTATTAAAACTAGTAATCAGGAGTTATTAAAACTAGTAATCAGGAGTTATTAAAACTAGTAATCAGGAGTTATTAAAACTACTAATCAGGAGTTATTAAAACTAGTAATCAGGAGTTATTAAAACTAGCAATCAGGCAACTCGCTCGACACAAACAAAATCAGAAATGTGCAAGAATAAAGAGCGACAAGACAACGTCAGGCAGCTGTCAGAACTGAAGATGGTTTCAGAGAGGATTCCCAGGAAGTAAAAATATCTTCAACTTTCCATCCTCGTGTGTCAAGATTGTGTTTATTACATTATTGCACATTTCGGGCCATTTCATCGTTTTCAAAAATATTTCCCAGCCTTTTATTCATGTGGTTTGGTCCTGATATGTTCTACGTGATGACCATTACATAGAACATAACACTATTATTATTGTTAAGAAAACGTTGTCTGATTCCACGACTCTTTTCAGGATTTTGGGGGGGAAACTGAAAATAAAAATAAGATTCGTTTGATATATATTTGCCTTTCTCACGCCCAAGAAAACACAAGACGAATGAATCAGACATTAACAAGTTAAGACAGAGTGTTAAAGACATGAAGACACCGAAAAAGGAAGTCACGAACTTTGATGTGACTAATATTAATGTTATGTTGTCACTCTGAGGCAAGTTCAGACTTCACGTAGGACAACAAGTCAGAACTGGTGATCCTGTTGAGAAGCACCAATAAAAATCTGGACGTTCTTCCAGAGCGGCCCGAGGTCACAGTTCAAGACGGTAACGTGGTCGGACCACGGGCACAGGAACGCCATGACAACCACTCCCAACCGGGAGCGTGTTGGCATTCAACCAACGCACGGCGGCTCAAAGACACTTCAACAACTTGGTATCTATGTAACCCCGGCAACAGGAGCTCTGGATCAGAGGCTCATCGCTCCATGAGATAAGATCCTCATGTGTACGTTTGGCAGAAAGAAAAAAAAACAAACACCAGAGGGTCCTTGAAGCCTCACAGACACTCAGGAGTTTAATATCTGGACCTCCAAAACACAGAATGTCAACCCACACACACACACACACACACACACACACACACACACCATGTTCAATCTCAAACTTTGAATTGCCTCCTCCTTCCTATATGTGCGTAAGCAGATTGATTATCATATTTGCGGCAGTAACAGACAGGAACTTGTTTTCAGAGCTTCCATCCCATCATGTATCACATTCTCATGACTTGTTGCTAGGCCTGTTGCTATGGACTTGAAGAGATAGCAACAGAGGAACTGTTTGTGATTCCATGTCATTCCTGTGACTCTTCCTGTCAGTTATCAGTTTTGGTTGCTATCTGTTCACGCTAACAGTTGAATAACAAAACAAAGGGATGTAAAAAACAGTCCACCCTAACAAAGCAAACTTCACTGAAGTCACTGAAGTCACTCCACACACTCACACTGTTTCAGCTCAGACAAGACTTTCTCTTGAGGTTGGGGTACCATCAGTGGGGCCACAACAGAAACACTGAACCGACAGGAACTTCAAACAGCGACAGTGAACCTGTGGAGTCCGGGTACTGCTAATGGTTTAGGACACATATTGAATCAAATATTGATACACTTTTACAACCAGATGCAAACCTGGTACAACTATCTGAACAACCTCTGACGAACAATCCATACTGTAACAACAACAACACAAAGTTCATAGAGGTTTTTCAACTTCATGATTCTCAACTCTTCATCAGCACTGTACTCATACAGAGACCATGAATGAGTGAAAAAGCTGATCCATCTCTGATGCACCTAAAGCGTGTAATCCAACATGGCGTCGTCTCCATGTCAACCAACTGACGTGTCCAAACGTATGAGGTCATTTGACGTAAATGTCACGCCTTACTTTAACCAAGGTGCTCATGTTTTTGCGTCAAGTGGATTTTTTGTATTGCTGAATAACTAAAAAAAAAAACTTAATTAAGGATTTTGGAGCATTAGGCCAAGAATTTTCCGGCGGTTTATTTAAAATGGCGTGCGACAACTTGTCAACATAAAGTCACAGATCGGGACGTAACATGCAAAGTGCGCATGTCTACTAATAAATACAGTCCATGTAGAGAATTTAAAGAGAGCTTTGTTTAACGGCTGCCGTACCGATGGAGACCCAGATGTTTGACTTAGTGCCTGACAACATCCAAACAATTGTTGTTATGATGGAGCGGGCGTCTCCGTACCTGACTGGCTTTGTGGAACTGTTTCTTCAGCCCGGCCACAGACATCCTCGAAATCCGTAGAACGATTCACCTCCGGAGAAAACGTCGGCTTTAAAATAAAACGGAACTGAAGAAAACAGGAAACCTACGCGACAAAAAGATACCGCGTCCACAACACCGCACTCATCTGTCTCCACTATTCAAGATTACAGAAAGGTATGAGTGGAGTCAAGCTACACACACACAGCACGGCCCACACTACCGGAAAAGGGCTGGTGGTGACTTCAGAATAAAGGTCACCGGGACACGTGCGCTTAAAGGAAAACCCGATGACGGCGTGTTGTCTGACATCAAGTCCATTCATGCGCACTATGATGACATATTTCATACTTTTCAAGAGATTAAGGATAATTTCAGCCTGTCAGACAAAACGTGCTTCGGGTGCAGTGATGATTATTTGGTGGTAAGTTAACAGGAACCAATTATTATCTCATGTTACGTATATTTATATAATGTTATACTTTTTTATGAAAATACTTTGAAAGCTAAATGTGAGTCTTTGCATAGAATCTGGGACAGGGAGTCCTTAGCTCAGACAATGGAGAGGATGAAAGAGAATATTATAGCGGCTAACAAGAGGTGGACAGTTAAAGATCCAACCATCCGTTTTTCGGGTCTGGGTCATGGAGGCCCAGCATCCATATGGCCCTATCTCTCTGACCAGGTTCTGCAGCTCTTCCCGGAAGATTCAAAGACGTTCTCAGGATAGACGGGATAAATATAATCCTCCCAAGCATTCTGCGTCTGCCCCCGTGATGTCCTCCAGGTCGAACCTTGTTGATGTGATCTTGTAGATGGTTGTATAATATGTTCTTTGACTCTTTTGCTGATTAGATTTTTGTCAAATTTTATTTCATAATCTCTCCAGAATCCAGATAAACCCACATATAATCAATTTTCAATTTTTTAGAAAGCGTCTCAATATAGTTCGAAGTCATTAGAATTTTTATTTTGAAGGTCGACCCGGATTTTGTGTGTGTTATTATGTATCATTTAATGTGATCAGCGCTGGAGGAGGAAAGGCTTTCCTGAATCGCAGAGATGTCGCCTCTTCTCAAACCTGATTGGCTAACAGCCGCACATACGGAGGAAACCGAGGCACGCGGAAATGCTGCGTTCACGTCCGTCGGAAACGGTAAACAACAAATGAGATCATAAGAACGACCGAAGGATTAATGTTTCTTATACTTATTTGACTTACTTTTACTTTACTGGGATTATTATCCATAACCAAAGTACTGTTTACAATACAACAGGAAGCAAAACCACGGAAAATAGCAAATACAAAATGAGCCTCCATTCCAATGAATCACAAGACGGCTGATCACACCAGCAAAAAGAAACATCAGATTGAAAAAATACAAGTAACGATAAAAAAATGCTGCAAATACAAATAGAATTAAGATTTGGCATCAGACTACTTCAAAACCTGTGGCATACTGGCTGTGATGTGACCACACACCACCAGCAGGTGGGATCTGTTGTATTCATGTTCTAAATGCCACAGTCATTGTTCAAACCCGAGGCAAGAAAGAATGACGTATTCAATAAAGTTTGAAAGTGTTTAGGCATCAAAGTGTCCTGAATTTTGAATCTTTTGTTGCACATGTCTTGCCAATCCATTCCTGTCATTACTCATTACACAATGCAAAAGGTAATTCATCAGATCTGCAGTACAACAAACTGTATGAAGGTATAACAAATACTGCATCATGTATAATATTAGCAGAACACTTAAAGATGTTCTCTGAATATGTTTAATTGGTTGAATGATATATGGGAATACAATACTAGTTAAATTTAGGACAGTTTATTCACATACAGTATGTATCGATCTCATCCTAATGAATCTTTTTGAGCTGCACTCAGTGTAGCGAAGGAATACAAATAATATACAAATATATCAGTTAGCAATCAATTAATGATATTATTATTACTAATACTATTATTATTATTATTATTATTATTATTGTTATTATTATTATTATTATTATTATTGGCTCTCAGCGTCTGTTACTTGAGGCAGAGGGAGCGAAATAAATTAACTCAATTCTGGACTTCTGTACAATTTTGATGAACAGATACTTCATGTTTGACTTATTCTGCATTAGATATCAGCTGTAAAACATTGTATTGGTCAAATGTGGTACAAAAGTTGAGATAAGCATATTCAATTTTGATATAAAAGATATTTATGTTACTTTTATTTCTTTCCCTTTATACTTTTTATCCAATCTAGAAAAAAAACATAATTTTAAGGGAAATTTTACCATTCCACAGTTGAGAATAGTCACTGTGGGGTGCCTCTGTGGCTCATTGGTTAAGAGTGCGTACCACGGGGTGCAGGTTTGATTCCGGCCTGTGTCCTTTGCTGCATGTCATCCCCTGTCCTTCCTGTCTCTCTACTGTAACAATCACAATTAAGTAAAAACGCCCAAAAAAATGGTTTTAGTTCTTTTAATCTTATCTTAACTTTAGATGCCAGTATATTATGCGGTATACTCGGTTTTTATTGGTTTCTGATCCTTCATCCTGATCCTTCATCCTGATCCTTCATCCTGATCCTTCATCCTGATCCTTCATCCCCCTGAACTGTTTCCCTTAAAGTGCACTCAACTCAACTGTTACTCATGTAGCAGAGTTTAAGGGGTTCACGACCAGTATCATCAAAAAAGCCAGAAACTCGAGTATTTTAGACCACAAGGAGGCGCTGCAGCCCAGCAGAGGCTCAACTAGAAGGACACATGCAGGCTTTTTGCTTCCTCCAGCAGGGGGCAGCCTGACTGAGGTTTGGGGTCCTGTTCAGGTCCTGTTGTTGTGGTCGGGCCATGATTTGATTTAATTATGATCACAGGTGAATTTGGGTCTTTGTTCGTGTTTATTTCATAAATTGAATGCGCGCCGTTTGGTGTTTGATTCTAATTTAAACATAATGAATGTTATTATCAGTACAACCCCATAAAAGTCAATCACGCTTGAGTGTGAGGGCGTGTTGAGACACACACACACAGCTTGGATGAACGAGTCGAGGACCAGAAGGAAAACTTGACTTGTACAACAGAAACTTTCACTTAAGCCTGTCTGCTTTCTCCGCCCTCCCTCATTCCTTTTGCTGCTCTTCACCTCATCCTCTCTTCTCCTCTTCCTCCCCTCAGTGTGTGCGCCAGTGTTTTGGAAGAACAAAACTCATCTGCTGTCCATCTGGCCGCTGTGCGGGGCAGTAATACCCCCTCGTATTCCTCAGCTTCCCAAGCACCCGTGGACAATCCATTCTCCGCCCTCTTCCCCTCCCGGCCCCCACGGCCCCCACCCCTGATCCCCGTCCGAGGGCCGAGAGATGGGATCCAGTGTCAGTGCCCCAGAAAGACCCCTCTCTCTGGAACATGTGGGGGGATCAGCAGCCGTGTTGTTCAGGGGCTCAGTTTCACTGTTTGGGATTCTCACAGTAGCGTGCACGGATCTGCTGCTGCTGCTTCCCAGGTGCAGGCTCATAAGAAAACCATTCCTTTCTCATGAAAAGCATGGGAAGACTGCAGGATGTCTGGAGTGACACGGGCTGGAAGGAAATTCATTGATCGATGTAGCTAAATAGTTATGTAACTGTTCCTAAAATGGGGGCACAATACCTCCACCCGGGCCTGAATAAACCGGCATTTGCGGTGAAATCCTCCCCCGGTTTCTGATCGTCCTGGCGACTCCATGGAGGTCACACACACCGTAGACTACCATTCTTTTATGTCTGTTAGTGTTTTGTTCCACAACTCCAGAAGGAACGAATGAGAGTCTTGAGAGGCACAAATCAGCGCGGTTTGGCTCGAGTGTGTGAGTGTTTCCTGGAGTGTAACACGTTTTTATCCTCAGCTTTGAACATGTGTGGATGAGCGCCTTAGATAATGGATAGATGGATGGACGCGTAGTTCACCAAAGCCACGTTATAATCTGCATAGACCGGTCACCGCTGACCCCGATCCAGATCCGGATCCGGATCCGGATCCAGACCCAGATCCAGATCCAGATCCAGATCCAGCTGTGCGGAGGAAGCTTCCATCACCTCTGCAGATCAGCCCCGTTCTCTGCAGAATACCGTCGCCTACGCTCAGCGCACAGGAGCGACTGAAATAACCCAGCGTGGCCTCTCTGAGTGGTACTAGATTTCTACAACCTGCCACAGGAGAAGGACCGGGCCACTTGTCAGAACCGGGTTTTTCAGCTCCTAAGTGACGAGGATGGGCTCCGCAGGCTCACTAATGTACAGTAGATGTGACGGGTGGGTTGGATTGTTGAGTTATGCAAGGCTTTCAGCCCTCTGGAATAGCGCAATACTTTGGCACATTGCGTAACAGATTTGTCCTCCTCGCTTTTTCAATGTGGGCCCAAAGACACTCTGGGTGTCCCTGGTCCATTTCCATCCGTGCCCTTTCACGGTGCACCGTAGTACGACAGCTATTAATCACCTCTTCAATGAGTCCGAGAGCCTCTTTTAATGCACGTTTGAAGCACTGGACATTTTTATCATCGCCGAATGTGAGCGTCTTTATTTCTCCTGATGTCACTGTTAACCTTGCACAAGTTTCAAAAATCCTGACAATTACTCACAGGAACAAAATTTAACCCCCAAATTCTCATCAGATGTGAAAAACAGTGTAAGGTGAGAAACACTGTTTCACCGTTCATCTCTTCATTTCACTTTTCAACCAGTTATTAATTAAACGTACAAATATATATATTTGTATGTTGAAGATGAGACTCACAGTCTCATATATATATATATATATATATATATATAATATGCACATATATATAATATGCACAGGCAGCAGGATGCATTCTGGGGGAAATCTGACAGCAACAATAAAATCTTCTGTTTATCATCCGTACATAATGATGAATTAATACAGTATAATAGTCAAAAAATCAAAACAATACATATAAATGAAAAATGAACATGAAATATTGTAGTAAGTAAGAAATGAAGAAAAAAACGTGTATGTTTTATAGTAAATTATTGGGTTACTAATGTGTTTAAATAATGATCTTCTCCTTTTTCCCAGTGTTTAAAGGGTTAAAGGATGGAGTCTGTCAGTGTTTTCTCGAAGACGTCAGATCAATGCCAGCGATCAAATCCTTGGGTAGGAGTCAGCGCCCGGTGATGGAAGGGTTGCCGGTTCGATCCCCGGCTCCACCGTGTCCTTGTGCGGTTACCTCGGCTTGTCGGTGTGTGTGAGTGTGTGTATGAACGGGTGAATGTGAGGCAAACATTCTCACTCTGAAGTATAGAAATCCAGTCATTTAACGTGAACGGAGCGACAGTCTGAGAATGAAGATGAGCTCAGCAGAGACCAGTCCAGCTCCCTGAGTCCCTCCGGGTCTTACCGAGTCCTCCGTCCTCCTCGGTACCTGATAGTGTTCCGGTCCAGCGGACGTGTTGTCTGCTATAATTCTATCTGTTCCCATTGATTGATGTGCACAGCACTGAAGCCTCCTGCTTACATCAGTTTGTTTACGTGCAGTAAAACTTTGAAAACTTTTAGAATGTGATTATATCAATTTAATAGAGAATATTTATACACATTTAATGCAATTGAAATAATCACAAATCAAAGTTTGCTGCTTCTGAGTAACAGAGGTGGATTATACTTTGGTACTTACTGTGAATCCATTTATTACTTAGTGAGAGTGTCCCGCCCCCACATGCATGTCCTCAGGTCCTCTGGTCCTCTGGTCCTCTGGTCCTCAGGTCCTCTGGTCCTCATGTCCTCAGGTCCTCAGGTCCTCTTCTGGCGATCACAGGACACGTCAGGTACACTCGCAGAACGATGGAATCCGTGCTCGCAGCTCCAAATACCGCTGAGTACTCGGTGGATGTAAACATACTTCATGTACATTAAACTTTGTGTCTACAGCAGTTAAGGCAATAAATAGATTTTAAAAACCCTCATCTGTGCGCCTTAATGCTGATAATCAGGGTCGGAGTACTCCGAGGAGCAGATTGTAAAAGGCTGTTAATGTAGTCCGAGTCTCCGTGTGCACTTAGTACTTGTCACGTACTGCCATGTCGATAATGATTCATTACTTGTAATGTATCCTGAGAGGGGAGGAATCCTAAGAGTCAACCACACTGTGTACCTGCAGTACCAGGGTACTACTGAGTACTACCGCCGGTGTATTTACAGTCATCTGTTACTCAGAGTAAATTTGTGTGTGCAGTACATGATGTTTGATGAAACACCTTAATCAGAGTACAGGGAAAGTTTAAGGGGACTTACGCATCAGAGCATCTTTAAAACTCCCTAAAATACTTACTGTACATATTTGTGGTTACTTTTTTGGTCGTAACCCCTTAAACGTCCCTTAATGATGATAAGGCTAATGCAGTGTCCTTTCAGTCAGACCCTTAAGGGTTATTTAAAGGAATTTTGATTAATTTAATCAGCCTTTTCACATCACTAAACCATTAATAATTGAGTATATCACGTAGAATAGATAGAAAATATATCTCAACTTCTCTGTATTATTATGAAAAAAACATCTTAAATCCCCCTTAAAGTGACCCTTAATGTTTAAGATATGAGGTTTCTTTCTCTTCATTCTGGATGTGTTTGGTATCGTTTTTTTTACAGATTATGGTGCGTTCTAATCCACGTGACGTCACTTTCATTGAACTTCAAACTTCAGGTACCTCAGAGTTTAAGAGTTAGAGTCTGACGTGCCGTATTGACGCTAAGTGCTAATAGAAGCTACGCTAACCATATTTTGCAAACCCATCGATTACAAAGCAACAATTTCTTTATCGGCCGTGAAATTAAATGGGATGAGTCTCGCGAACAGATATGGCTTTTTATTTAATAGGAATGAATATTGTAACATTAAATCAAAGGAAACATGAACACATAAACACCTGTTTTCTTTCTTTCTTTTTCTTTTTCTTTTCTTTTTTTTTTTTTTTTTTTTTTTTACAAATTCAAACAACAAACAAATGGAATCATAAACGGGGCCGCTGGCTGTTAAATACAGAATGAAAACACAGACCAGACCTGGACCACGCTGGAATAATCAGACATCATTATTATTATTATTATTTGACAACGGCCTTTGTTCATTCATTTCTGTAAACAAAAATACAAGTAAACAAGTAAAAATGTGTCATGTTACTGGTGAAATGAGTCGATTTTATACAGTATATTTTTGGTGTCTTTCAGATAACAAATTACTCTATTCACAGAATGTACAGTTCATAATACAGGTTTAGTTCTGACGGATGTTTGTGGTTTTGTCTCAGTGTTTGACTCGTTCACAGCAAACGCTTCAGCCCGTCTTCCTGCGACTGAAAGCACACAATACAAGAACCTTTTTTTTTTCTTTTTCTTTTTTTTTAATCCCATGAGTAGATTAATTTACAAAAAAAAAAAAAAAAGAGCAAGAAATTCAAGACAACTTTTTTTTTCAGCCAGATCAGTGAAAGTTTTCAATTGTGTCACATGTGAGCCCGCTGTTGATGGGAGACAACGAAAAGGGCCCTTTAATACTGCATCCCTGTCATACAACATGAAGGGGGTTCTACACACACACACACACACACACACACACACACTCACTCAAACCAACGGGATTATCACGGTCATATTATGGCGCGTCGCGTTAAAATGAAGCCGACGTAAACGCGCCGGGGGCCGGCACGAGAAAAGCGCCAATGTCGGCGATTGTGATTAAAATGGACCCGTGTGCACGCGCGCACGAGTACGCGCGGGGTTGAGCGTGTGCGTAGG
>OMNV01011263.1:29541-55800 GCA_900303265.1 Brotula barbata | reverse complement strand
TTTTTTTTGAACACTTGGTTATGTTGGTGTAAGCCAGTTCCTTTTTATCTGTTTATCTACTATTGTCAAAATTTAGAAAGAGATATTTGTCAGATTGGGCGCCGCGGTGGAGTGGCCTGTTGCCTCACAGCGAGAAGGTCAAGGGTTCAAGTCTTTTCTGTGTGGAGTTTCCATGTTCTGCCCTTGTCTGTGTGTGTGGGCTTCCTTGGATAAGATCTCCCAACTCCAAAGACTTGCAGCTTAGGTGAATTGGTGTATCTAAATTGCCCATATGTGTGAATGGGGGTGTGATTGAGTTGTCTGTCTCTACGTGTCAGTCCTGAGATAGACTGGTGACCTGTCCTTTCGCCCAATGACCCACAGTAACCCTGACTTGGATAAGCACTATAGATAATGGATGGATGGATGCACATTTGTCAGACTTTCCGTGTAGCGCTTGAGGGATTTTCCCGAGATCAATATTGTTGTGGGAGTAATGAAAGTGTCCATTCAACAGTTGAGTCCATTGTTTTGTATATTTCAGTTGAGAATTGATCAAGGACAGAGTGCATGTGGATGATTATCTCTCTCTTCGATTCTGTCCAAGTCATCCAGATGTCACTGTTATATTTTGATTGTATTATTGAACTTTTTAAAAAAATCTTGTTTTCATTTTCCAAGAATATTCCCTCCAGATTTGGGAATCTGTTGTTTTGAATGAGTTTCAAGGGATTTCTTGCCAGTCGTCTTGTGTGCAATTCATTTCCCCAATTTATTAGAATTTAGCTGTTTCCAAAACTTGATTCTCCATAACTGCTCTGATGTGTTTTTGCCTTTACATCATCAGATCAGATTGTATTTGTTTAATACCAAAAGTATCTATCCCCTAATCTGTGTTCAACTAGTACTCAACTCTTTATCAGCCCATAATCTGACTGCTCAAGGTTTATCATATAGAAATTATTTTCATTAATTTTCAAAATATGTTGTTATCTTCATTTTTATATTCTATACTGGCTCTTTTTTGTAATTGTCTCAGTCTTTTTATTATGACAATACTTCTGTGTACTATAGGTCAACATCCTTTGTATGTTTTCAGAATTAATTTTATCTACATATTGTTAATTTCTTGAATTTTGTTCAAAACCAGTTGGTCCCCGTTTCCTTTATGTTCATTTTGGAGTCCATTCAAAGTTTTTTTTCCAAATTGATTTTCTTCTCTCTCCCTCTGTATGATATTATTTCACCCCTAATGATGGTTTTGGCCCCTTCCCATGCTGTTATGGGGGACCTCTCTCCATCATCATTAATCTACAGTGTTGTCCTTATTCTATTCTTAAATTCTGTCTCATGTAGAAGGGAATTATTTAATCTGCAAATAGTTAAACAACGTTTCTGTACCCATTTTTAGTATTATCAATAAAATAGCGTCATCAGATATTTCAGTTGTATCGCTCTGACAGTTACTCTGGACAGGTCGGTGTTAAAATGACGGAATCGAACCTTCAACATGAGTTGTGTGCTGTGGAGTAGGGCGCCTAACCTTTTTCTGTTCAATGTCGCATTCTCAAGACATCAATCAAGCCTAGCTCAGATTCTGCCCTCGATGTGGGTCCTTTAAAGTCTCCTCCCTCCATCCTTAATTATGATACAGTGCCCCCACAAGGTGTGTTTATGGCTCACTAAATCTGTCATCTTCATATTACCATCGAAAACTGCAACCAAACACTGATGTTGCCCGTGGACCCCACAGTCTCACGGAGCACCCCATCATCTCAGGTAGTAAGTCAGCAAAAAGGGGAAAGAGTGGACACATGGCGACATGGTATGGATTACAGATGAAAGGAAGAGAAAAGAAAACAAGCCTTTGTCCAAATTCTTAAATAAGATGGAGATCAGCGTGTGAGTGATGGTGTGCAGAGGTAATGATATTCCCTGAGTTTTGGCATCATCAAAGAGACACACGTTCCTTTAAGAAAATATTTAGGGAGTATTTTATGTGCTGTTAAGTCGTCCATCCTTTTAAAGCATCTGTTTTAGCAGTAATACTCCTTTTTCAGTCTGGCTTTTATGTCTGTGAGCTGCCATTTCACCAGTCACCTCCCACCTGGCTTAAATTGGATTTAGGTGATTGTTTGGGGAATTAGATTTTTATTTTAATCCTCCGGGTTTGGGGGATGGGGAAGCGTTGTGGATTTTCAGCTGCAGGCTGTAAAATTCCTGCCCTGGTAAAACATTTTACATTGTGGCCCGGCTCGCTTTTTAAACAATGGCTTTGGTGTAAATCATGTCTGGAACGCATACGTCCTCTGCGGGGGTGGTGGGAGGTTGCCATTTATCCCACCTGAACGATGGAGCATTCCCGTGGGAGCCCAGTGATCGGGCTCGTGAGGAAAATGAAATAATCCGAGTTTTTCCCACCTCTGACCCATGACGTCAGGAATCCTTGGTGCTAGTCCAGCAGCTTGTTGGTCCCCAAACTGCAACTGTATGCAGAGGGATCAGCTGCTAAACTGCTTCTGCTGGGAAAACTTGGTGACCCTGGACAAGATCCGAAAAATAAAGTCATCTGAAAAACCTCCCCGGGGCAGTTTTTACTCCGCGTTCCCTCAAGTTGAACGTTGTTTCTCTCTCCTAATTTGTTCCGAGGCCATTTCTTGCAGAAATCGCATGCGATGATTCCATGTAAACCTATGGATAAACGAGTCACAGCAGCAGTTTTACTAGAATATCGGATTTATTAAGAATGAAGAAATAACTGGCACTGAGGTCGGGCCGATTTAATGTTGTGGTACGACTTCCTATAATCATTATCCCACAACGCACTAATCTCACCGTGGAAACATCTCAGTCATTTTCCATATGGACTGTAGAAAAGCATTTGTGTGAGGTATAGCAAAGTATATGAGTTTGGCTATTTATTGCCTGCTCACTTTTTACAATTTAGACTGCAGCTTCTCCTCTTTTTTTAGAATAAATCATCCCAACAGGAGCCCTGGGAAAAGGTTTTTATCTGCTATCGCTGCGTGATTTGTTTTTAACTTTTGGTGACTACAAGAATGTAATGTGCTCCATTATTCTCTTTTTTTTTAATGCATCTTTTGAGACTTTTCTTATTCAAAAAGTCCAAATTGTCTGCGGTTGTCTTAAAGCACCATTCCCGTCATCGTCTTGCTTCATGGATCATAATGTTGAAGTGTGCCCTTGTGTAAAATAACAATAGCACTATATCACTTTTTCTCCCCTCATTGTCTCGCTGGATCGTTGTTTAAAGTGCGAGGAGACACCTCTCGCAGGGTTGTGGTAGCAAACTGGCTCCAAGTGGGTGTCAATCAGCACGTTAATTTCCTCCTTGGGTGTTTAGTTTTAAACTCTGGCCACATGGTTGATGCCACGGTTTATTTTCTGAAGTCGTGCGTTTGCAAATATGAGAAGGATTTCTTATGAAAGCAAATACGGGAAGGTTATGGATTAAGTCTGTGTGGGAGTATAATGTCTGTGTTAGCCTGCGAAAGTGCACCATGATATCCTGCCCCGCTAGCGCCGCAAAACACACCGGTGTTAAGTGGATTTTTGTGTGTGTGTGAATGTGTGTGTTTTAGATAAATCAGATAATACAGAGACATTCCTCGCGACCGGGTACCACGCGAGAGCCGAGTCCGTGTGCTGTCAGCGGGCTTCACCGTGGCTCTGTTGTCTCTGCGTAGCCTTGTGCGCGTGTGTAGGTGTGCGTGCGTGCGTGCGTGCGTGCGTGCGTGTGTGTGCGTACTCCTTAACTGTGGAGACATCCGCTCCGATGTTGTGATTAGGGTTGCTGACTATTTGCTCTGGAGTGCAGCACATTCCGCGTAGCCTTAATTGATAGCAATTATGCGGTTTTAGATTCGGCGTTTGATTGGGACGTCTGATTGGAAGCCTCGATTTGAAGGGCACAGAGTTTTTATTGTCTTTAGAAATTCTAGGGTAGATGTCTGAATGATAGCCTATACCGCCATGGAAGTCACACGAAGGGGGCACCAGAGGGTTGGCACCGGCTCGGACTACTACACTAACAGTTTGTGCTGTGTTGCTTTTCCAATGTTTCGTGCTGTTTCTTAATCTGGAAAAGTATTCACTGTACTGTACAGTGTATTCTCCGTGTGCCAAGAACTGTCCATCTAGAGGAATTGTCCCTCCAGGGGACACCTGGCTTGTTCCCCACCTCCCCAGTGCAAATGTTCACTGACTTCAACTGCCAGATGTTATGAAAGGCTCCATTGAAGCTCCCGTAGACCTTTTGCTCGGTGAAACTATCAAGGAGTAGAAACCTGACCATGGCGGAGAGCTGTCTGAGAGCTGATAGCTGTGTCTTGTGTGACCAGACTGTGTCCACTGATTTACATGGGGCTCTCACATGTCATTGCTTGGTGCAAGGACCGTAGCGTAGCCAGGAGCGGGACATGAGAGCCCGTGTTCTCACTGATGTTTACATATATGTTTGGAGACAGGCCGCATTCATCCATGCATGGGAATTTGAGGAGCTGTCGTTCAGGTTTTCCAAAGTAACTGTGGTACGGCTGAGAATTGTTGACATTTCTGGCAATGGAGAGAGCCAAGCCATCCAGCTCTGAAAAAGCAAGGAGAGGAGAAACGGAGGAATGAAAAGAAGAAGAGGGATGAGAGAACAGCAAGCAGGCAGAAAGAACCAGATACTTGAAGAAAAAGGGAATGAAAGGGATCAGGTTCACAGTTGTAGTCTGCTGTTAGTTCTCTGTAAGTCTGACACGGACACAGACAGATACACATGTGCACACACACACGTGTGAAGTTGTGAAGCTGCAGCTGGCCGGCTCCTTGTTTGAACTAGCACGCTTGGCTGAGACCCATTTATTGATTGGTTGGTTTGCCAGAGCTGAGGACTCGAGGGGGTTTGGATCCCCGAATACTCCCCCACATTCACCATTCGCACACACTCAGTCACACACACATCACACACACACACACATATGCTGCCTTTCCTCCTCCCTCTCCTGCCCCAAGTCCAGAAGAAGAAAGTGAGCAACTCAGAGAAGAGACGGCAGGCAGAGGGGACAGTGATCAGAGAGAAGAGCATCACACACACCGAGCACACCGACGGACACACTCAGCATTGGACTTATTCATTCACACACTTTGAAAAGGAATGGAACAAGTCTTTTCATCTTGCAGGCTGCTGGTGTCTCTTCTTCTCATCCTGGTACTGTATAATTTTCGCTTTCATCTGTTTTTCTCCTGCATCTTATCCACAAAGAGATGAACTTCATGTTCAGTATATTTTTGTTCTCCCATCTTCCATTAACCTCCTTAAAAATTCTCTTAAACCAAATAATTTAACCCAAAAAAAAAAACAATGAGTTGAGACAGATTTGATTTCAGTGTGTGTATTTTACGATTACGTGACTCTATAGAGTAGGTATGCACGGTGAGTCATCTTATTTACTGCGACCGACACGCCGACTGATTATGATGTAAGTCAGAAGAGGAAACTTCGTACGTGTGTGCAGGTCAGAAAGTAGTCTCGGAGTTTTTGGGAGTCCCTGTTACGTTGCCTCGACCGCTATGTGGCACGACAGCATCAGGGAGCGCGTTGCAGTGCAGCGCGGTGCACGGCAGACGACAAGGGATTCAGCAGATGTGCAAAGATCATATGTCTTGCCAACTGAAAAGGCCATCGTATGTATATTGACATAGTCTGCAAAAGGAGGCACTAGACTCCGGTTTCTTTCCTCCGTTTTCCATCGTCGGGCAGTACGTCCTCCTTCTCAGCTGCTGACAGGTGACTCAAATAGAGGCTGTCCGTCACAATAAGCCATAACGTGGAGCTCAGTGGTATTCGATCGTACGCTCATTTCCTTTTCTTCGTCCGATCTGGAAACACTAGACGCGCGACAGCCAGTGGGACTCTGCAGTCACATGTGTTTGCTTTGTTTTTGCTCATATCTCGTGGACAGCAGCAGAATAAAAGTCAAAACATACACGCCGTACGCCGTATCGGATATTCAGCGTGAATGGAGCTGTCATCCGGAGCGAAGTCAGGGTTTGAGGTGGCACAGTGGGGGTGCGCCCCCGATACGAAATGATGTATCCCTCCGTGAAGCTCGCCAGTGCAAATAGAGGAGAGTGCGAGAGGTGGAACGGGTTTAATGATGGAGGGTCTGGAAGCCTACGAGCGGTTATGTGATCCTTTTGATATTGCGTTCAAATCCCAGCGGGACGTGTATCCGATTAACCGAGTCTTGTGCTCCTCTGCCTGCGTGGAGAACAATAGCAGCACAGACGGCCAAGCGGCTTATTACTCCTCATCTCCATCCGTCCGTCCTTCATCTATTTTTCCTCCTTTCTTCGCCGACCGTCTCTCCGCTCGATCTGCCTCCGGCTCTCTTGGCGAGGCAACACAGCTCCCACTTGTAATTGAGTGCAAAATTCACTGATTGCTTTTCAAAGGAGAATTAAGGCAGCGTGCTAAATGTCTGCCCAGAGCGCAGCCTGTGTTTATTTACTGTGGATCCAAACAGCGAAATAGTTGGCCCGCGCAGAAAGTAGCGCCATCGCCGATATGTTTGGCCGCACGCTCTGTTGGCTGCGTTTAAATCTCGGCGTTTCCCTCCGGCGTTCCTCGGGCGTCGTCGTTCCCGACAGCCATCTACATCAGTCCCCACGCACTAATAATGTGAACCCCTCGCACACCCGTTGACCCTGCCATCCCACAGTCCACAGAATGGGTGTTTCTGCTACCGTGGCCCAAAGAAAATAATCCAAGCAGTATTATTATCTTGTATCTTTTTCTTTTCCAAGGTCCATTTCTCATTGTTAAAGTAAGCGAAATGGCACGCAATTGGGAAAGGGGCCAACGAGGTCAAAATAACTTGTTTTATGCTATTGTTTTTGTATGAATTTCAAGGCTGAGTATCTTAAATGAAATACTGCACCTCCTATTTGTCTGCGCGGTCGGATAAATCCTTTTTAAGAGCAGGTGTTAGACATAAACTGGCCCTGATGTAGATTGTATTTCACTGCTAATCTGAAGGCTGGGATTTTTTTTAAGACGCGAGCACAGTTTCACTGCGCGCTGCCGCCTTAAAATGTGACGATCCCATGGTGGGAGGCTGTCTAAAGCTCACAATAGCTGTGGACCGGTTCTTTTTATGAAAATATCCCTGCATGGCTCATCAACTCCCACAGTGGCTGTCTGCTGCGGCGTTGGAAAATGTGATTTTCTTTTGTATCCATCAATTCCCTTTCACGGCCTTAAAACCTCCGGTGAATTCCTGATTTTTATAGTGTACCTTCGTTCTATTGAGCCGCATTCCTGCTGCCGCACGAGGTCGATTATTTGTCACAGTGTGGTTCCGGGTCGCAGTCCCTCGTTCATTTGCAGGTTTTCACGCATCAATGTGCATCTTCTCTGCAGATATAGAGACAAACCTGCTGATATCTTAGATCATTTCGATAAAGTCAAGACAGGAGCGCTGGTGGTCATATGGAGCCAAGAGAAAGAAACATAATTCATAGATGAATCATGTGACCCGAGCATGCCAGCCCCCCTTCCTCTGAGCAAGGTGAGGACAGTTAGATCTCCTTTGAAAGTCCCTAAGGCCTCGTGAGGGAGAAGCCTGAAGGAGGAGAGAAAGAGTGAATTAAAGTGAGAGTGAGATAGAGGGGTGGAGGGGATCTTCATTTTTTGGCTATCACTGTACATCTGAGATGCATATTGTCCTTGCAGGCATAAAATTCATCTTCTCATAATATTGCTCTTGGATCTGACAGTCAAACCCTTGCGTCCGCTGCCAAATACAGCACGATGCAATTAACAGAGAAAGGCGCGCGAGCGAGGCCCGCAGCTTAACAGAGGAGTAACATTTCACGATGTAAAGGATGACCCAGGATGCATCGGGCAAACGTCCAGAGCTTTTCAGTAAGCCTCATCTCCGTCTTGCTCATCCTGTCACACGCACGCCAATTCGACTTTCAGCGCAGCGCCGGTCGGGTTCTTATTGTGCTTTTTGCGAGACATTTATATTGAGCTGCATTAAGGTTTCCAGGAAGAAGACGGAGCTCGAACGTCTGAGGAATACGCATATGATCCAATGTTATCATGGTGAATATTTCATGGGTTTTGCAGTTTGCTGGCAGAAAACGGTGACGATCAGCACTCGGACTCAGTCTCCATTCTTTGAGCTGGATGATAATGAAAAATAGACTCTGGTGTTCCTACAGGCGGCCCCTGATAAATCACTACAGGGTCTAAATGCTGCACTTCTCTCCTGAAATCATGTGTGTTCTCCCGATTGTGCAGAGCTCGCGGACGGCTCGATCCGAAGAGGACAGAGACACCCTGTGGGATGCCTGGGGATCCTGGAGTGAATGTTCCCGTACCTGCGGAGGAGGAGCCTCGTACTCCCTCCGTCGATGCCTCAGTTCAAAGTAAGGCTGCTCCTCTTCTTACGTAACTAAATGAGCGGTTGAAACAATTATAATGTTGCACCGTTTGCAACATCTCAGCCTGCATTTCTGTGAAACTCTCAAGTGTCTCAGGGTGAAAAAATATAAAAAGTGAGCGCTTACAGTAGAGTGCAGTAATGCTGTCTTTGATTTCTTATCCTTTAGTTCTTCATCATGTAAACACTGCTCTTCCTTTTACAGGTTAGATGTCCAATACTCTTTCTCGGCTTCGCATAATAGCAACGTTTCTGACGAGAGACATAAAAACTTGGCGTGTTTGAGTACTTAATGCCACTCTATAATAAGTCTTTAAGAGATCCTCGGAGGAGAGGATACACACTGAGTGTCTGTAATTTCAAGTCACGACCTCATTGACCTACGGATAAATGGAAACATTCTATAGACAATTTGTTAGCTCGTGTTCAAACGCCCTCAAAGGCAATCTCCCCTCGAACGGCCAAGTCTTCAGCGAGGTTGGACTGGTTTCCATTAACGTGCCATATCGTGGCTCGGGATTGGGCAGGAGGGAGGGGGAGACTCTTTCCTTCTTGCTTTGCTGGTCCCACCAAATAGATCCAGACAGAGTTCCTAATAATGTGAGTAAATCTCACCGCCCACTCAAGTCCCAGGGGCCGTAATGGAAGTCCTGAAAATACATTTTATAAGACTGTTAAACAGCCCGAAGGGGTCAAGTCAGATCACTTGCCCATCTGCCTCCTAGAACTGTCTAGACTGTCTTCTGAGCCTTAACCTTGAATTCCTAATTGACAAGAGGGATTCGATTGTCAGTAACGGCTCCTCAAACATCAACAGCTGACGTGCATCGCCAACACACACGTCAGTTCCAATGCCTCTTCGGCGTGGTGGGTTTTAGGCCCCGCTGGTTCGAGTCCTGCTGGTCATCATCCGGACTTAAATCTCTTGACGGAGTGGAAGTAGCTCTTTGGATCTGTCAGACATGTCATCGTCGTGCCAAGGTCACCTGATTGGTCGGTCTTCAAACCCACCCGATGGGCTCCCAGATTAAAGCCGGAGGCCAAATGTTCCTCTGCAAAGTGGCCAATTACAAATGGATTTAAGGAAAGAGCGAAAGAAAGGACATTACAAGTAGGAGAGTATGTTTTCCATAGAAATGTTGTCACATTTATAGACTGTGAAATAACTGCAGGGTGACTTCATTGCATTCCTCCATTTTACAGTTCCCAGAATGTATTCCTCTCTCACTCGACGTACCCATTGGGCTTTACTGCTGGAGCCACTTCTGTTTCACTGTTGGGGGTTCCAGCAGTGACAAGAGCAGTTAGTGAGATCATAAAACAACAAATCGCTCCAAAGTCAAACTGACAAAACACCACCGATCGGCCTTGAAGCCACGATCAGGACCGAAGGTGCTTTCCTATCTGAGCTGGAAGTCAGAGTTTGTATTTTTTAATTTTTTTTTTATTTTGAAGGGAATGCTCCCCTTGTGTCAAAACCTCAAAGTGCCTGACTCCTCCTGTGTGTTTTACTGTAAACATTGTGGTCAATGGCTTTCTGAGGAGTCCATTTCAACTTATCAGCAACAGCCATTCCTCATTTCGTGCCCAGAACTTTTGGTCAGGCGAACCTCAGAATGCTACTGGCTGTAAAAGCAACTGACGTGTTAAGAGGTGTTTGGGGTTTCAGCTCAGTGTGGGATGTCGATGCTGTGTGTGTGTGTGTGTGTGTGTGTGCAGATGTACATGCTCGTGTCTACATAAGTCAGGGAGGTATGTTTAAAAAGCTGGCGCGTCATTTCGCAGGAACTGTAATGTATGGGGTTGTTGAGCAAGCGGTAGCGCCCTCCGTCCCACCTCACCCCGCCGTTGCGTGGGAATGAGGGACCAGTAGCCGGGCCTGGGTGGCAGATCAAACGGTGTCATTAAAACGCACAGCACAAGGCCCCTTGTGTGTGTGACTTTTGGAATGAGTTGCTGGAAACGGGCCTGCAACACCCTCGAAAGCAATAGCACACCGCTCCAACTCCCTGACCTTTAAACGCACACACACGCACACACACACAGGACCCACGTTTGACTTACTTGCTGCTACAGATATGCACAGGGCAAATACAAACTACTAAACCGGCACGTGCAGCCGAGACCAAACATATGGAGAGGGCAGGAGAAATCCCTGCCGACGACGGAGAGGGTAGCTAAAAGCCCCGACATCCTCCAAAAACATCGCATAAAAACACAAAGTCCAAGGTTGCGAGTTCAACACTGGTAACATCACTTCTAATGCCCTCTTAATGGCTTTTGGAGTTTAACAATGTCACTGTTTTGTCATGGCTATCCACTGTAACTGTTGGTGTAACCTTCTCATTACTGATAATGATGTTTTTACCATTCATGGGGTCATTGATTTTCCAGCAGTTGCAGGCAGTCACGCTAAACGGTTGTGGCATTTTGGAATTTCACCGAAGGCACGCCACAGCTGCGCTTAAAGGGGATGTTTAAAGGCTGTGGCAATTAAAATTTTCTCCACAGCGATGAATTATCTAATTAACCTGGGTCTGGCACCGTGAATAAGTTTTGTATTTAAGAGCAGGGGGGACCACCCTCTGTGTGGCCTGTGGATCGCCCACATACCCCCACCCCCTCCTTTATCAACATCACCACCAAAACTAAGGTGCTGTTAGAACCAAAATCAGTAAAAACCTTTTGTATTTTGTGACAGGACAGATTTTTAAATCTCAGAAGTTTAGGGGGATTTGTTCATTTGTATGTTTCCAAAGGATGTAGAATGGGCAGCGTGGGAAACAAGACAAAAAAAGTCCCTTTAGTGGTGCCCAGATGTGTCACTGGGATATCACGAGTTTAACAATCATTTATTCATTCATTACATTATGTACAATATGAAAATGTTGGATAAAATTCATATGTATAGTAACAATAATTGTATTTGCAGTACCAGTTGTGGAGATGGATTCTGCTGGGATTGATGTTACAGTGGTGGTAATTCACATTAAAAGTTTGGTTCCCTTTAGAGCATGAATGTCAGTCTACCATCTGGGAAAAGGGAATTTTTCATCAAGTGAAAAGTTCACCTGCACAAACAAAACAAAAAACTCAATAAATCGGTCCACGGTTGCCATGACGCAGAGTATCAGTGTTGCTTTTGGCAAATTGATGAGCAAACGCACTCGTCGTCATACCTGGGATTTAAAAAAGAAGCGAACAAACAAACATAGGAAAGCAGAAACGACTTGACAGCCGGACATTAACTCGGGTAAGTGGACATCGTGTCCTTTTTATGCATCAGTGCCTAAGCCGGGTCCGATGACCTCACAGAAACACCCCGTAAGTGAAGCAATTTGAGCTGCTTTTACTGATAAAGATCATATATTATTAAACATAAATCCCACGCAGTTTTAACTGAATTATGGCAAAATCTAAATCAAAAGATAAAACCATTTAATGAAAGCAAACTATTGCTTCAAATACGTAATAATACTGTGAAATTAACCAAATTTTGAGTGCTTTGTGTTCTGCCAGTGGTATCGTCACCTTTATCGCTTTTTAATTCAATCATAATGTTTATATTTTGAGTAAATTGATCATATACAGTGTTAATCTGCCTTTAAATTGGCTTTAGAGTACATTACGACTTCTATAGGACTTCAAACTGTAAGTGTGTGACGTGTGAGTTGACCCAAAGCTGTCAGTCCAGACGGTGAAGAAGTGATCAGCTGGGTTTTAGCTCCGTATTCCATATTGGATCCTCCCTGAGTCGGAGCCATGAGGAAGAGTAATGCCGTACTCCAACTCATCTCTGCTGCTAAAGCTAACCCTGGATCGGTGGAAAGAGAAGGATCGTGGTTTCGTGGTTGTGTAATATTTGAGTTAAATCCTTTCCCCCTTACCTCTCGGGACACTTGATGAATCCCAAGTTACCGTACTGGTGTCTCAAGTCCAGACCAAATGAGAAGGGAATTCCGTTTGATTCCTTTACCTCTTTTTGGTCTCTATTATACGTTGCTCAGCTGAGTGAGACTTTCCACGCCGATCTGGATCTTTGCTACCTGTCTTTCAGCTCTTAATCTTTGAAAGTGTCTGGTTTGGGTTCAGTCCCCATGACCTGCTGTTTGCCTTGGCAGAGGAACCTGTCTGGATTTGTCACTGGCTCTAATGGTCTTGCCATGCCAGGCGCTCCTCATTTGCTCCTTCCACTCTCTGAAATAACCCTTGAGGCTTCGCCTAAGGAGTTTGGACTCAGGATGGAGTCCAAACGTCGGTCCAAACGTCGCCTCCGATCATAATTTGAGATTAGTTAAGGGTTAATGACAGTGGAATTCCTCTTAAGTCATCCAATTCAAAGGAATATGCTTTGATTAGTGTCCACTGGGGTCTGGTATAATTGGCCTATCACAGTCGCCATCGATGCTTTGGCATCACTCGGCATCAAAGCACAAAGGAGCCCTAATTTTCAGAGTGTGAGTGGTTACCTCCGTAAGGCGGGCGGAGACACTGCAGACTGTCAACCAGAGTGCCGTCTTCCAAAAAGGCTTTAATCTGTTCAGCAGACGCAGCCTGGAAGATTCCTATATACAGTACATTTACTGTATGTGCTGAGCGAGACTTAAGTAAAATCACAGCCCATTCAAATAGTAATTTCACCTCTTTTTTTTCTTATTGTTTTCACTATTGGATAATTCTAGCATGAAACTGAATTATTTCTTCATGGTCAAATTGTGTCAATTTGACTGTAAAAACACTGTGCACACATCACGAAAGACAATTTGTTTTGTGTCTGTGTGCTACATATCAGGCCTTGTTTGTGGGTCGCCACATCATCACAGCAGGATTCCAGTCTTCGGTCCGCAATTCAAAAACTTGATGTACTGTTGAAATACCAGATGTTTGGGCACGCCACCCGCAGATGACTGGTGTGCGTTGTGGTTTGTTTTATCGTTCACCCCCAAAGCCAGTTCACCCACATGTTCATTTTTCCTCTCCAGGACCTGTGAAGGGCAGAATATCAAATATCGTACATGCAGTAATGTGGTAAGTTCAACTAACTCATTTTTATGTAATGGATGTCAATAACACTTTCAAGTGGTTTTTTCCTGGACTATATGGAAATGTCTGAACTGCGAAAATATCGGCAGGTTTTATGGTATGTGATGCAAGATCGTGCTTTGGGGGAGAGAGAGTGGGAGATGGTGACGCAAGACAACGTCAACACCAACAACATTAGTCTCTCCTTGGCGTCGTTGGAGCTATTATTTTCCAGCAATTCATCATCGGAATGAAATATTGCCCTTTCTGATTTTTATCAGGACTGCCCCCCAGATGTTGGCGACTTCCGTGCTCAGCAGTGTTCAGCTCATGCAGATGTGCGATACCAGGGCCAGTACCACGAATGGCTGCCTGTGTACAACGACCCGGACAACCCCTGCGCTCTCAAGTGCAAAGCCAGGGTCTCAGGCCTGTTGGTGGAACTGGCACCCAAAGTGCTGGATGGGACGCGGTGTTACACAGAATCCTTGGACATGTGCATCAGCGGAGTCTGCCAGGTAGGCGAAAGAGTCCGATATCTGCCATCAAGGGCAACAAAGAGGAGACGAGAATGAAACTGACCTCAACTGGGAAATGAACACTATCGCACGTTGCTTGTATTTGTGTAGCCGTACCGATCCAAAGTTTTAGGGTGATGAAAAATCAAGTACTCCCCACAGTAAGTCTATCAGTTTCAAAGCGGCCTATTTATATTCAAAGACAGGCCAATACACACACATAGGTGTTGTCATTTCTGCTTTTTCATGATTGGTACAGTGGAGAGAGAGAGACAGGAAGGACACGCAGCTAAAGGCAGAGACCAGCATCGAACCCCCACCCGTGTGGTATGCGCTTTAACCGATGTTCCACTGGGGCACCACATGTCTTTTTTTTATTGACAAATGTGGTTTAACTCAGTGTACTTTTTACTAGCAAGTACTAATGTCAGAGGATCAAACGTGTGCTGAAGCCCTAAACGTGAATAAATCCTATAAAATCCATTCACAATCAGCGGGGCTGTGCTCACATCAGGCCGTCTGCTTTGTGAATGAATACCAAATGAGAATAATGTTAGAGATTGGGATTTTGACTGACAGTCCAGGAAATAGTTTACAATGCATTTTTTCCTGCTTGAATGGAATTACGTCCCAAGGCATTGTGTGTGCAGAAACACACAAGGATTTTAATACACCATCGTACCAGGCTTATAATCACACTGTGGTTTTGGCTTTCTGTTACTGACAGAACATGTGAAAAACTCCATCAATCAACCATGGATGGTTGGAGCTTTAACAGAAAACACTCGGGAACATTTTGGGGAAAAAACATTGTCAATTCAAATGAGACATTTAATGTTATCTTAGAAATAGTAACAGATTTGGTATGAATGTGGTATAAACCACCAGGTCACTGTGTTCACTTTCATAAGAGGGCAGTCAGAAGGAGACATTTGTTAAAGTCCTTAAATGTAAAAGGATGAAGCGGTGAGTCTCGGACTTTTATAACTAAAGCAAAGCAAAACATTGGAGTACCACCTAACCACAAGCCAGGGAGGAAAAAAATCACAGAAAAATGATGGAAGCATGTGTGTGCCCTGCTTTCTATAGGAAGGAAGTATACAGTGTGCTCATCGTATTCTTCATTAAAAGCGAATAAAAATGTTAAAACAGTTCCTTCATTCACATTTTATCTGTCAATAATTTCCCAGAATTCCCATAAACATCACTTCACTTGCAATTCCAAAGACAAATTGAACTGGACACAACTCAAAAAAGACAAAAGATAGAGATACAGATTGATAGAAACGTGGATCGGGGACATTTTGGACCAATGAAAACCTCTAAACACCAGCACCATTTGTAGTACATGTATCACAGTTTGAGAACCACAGGTCTGAAGGTACCAGCAGCAGTTTGAGTACATTTTCCTGTTATGTCTTTGTGTGTGTGCGTCTCGTTAGATCGTAGGCTGCGATCATGAGTTGGGGAGCACAGTGAAGGAGGACAACTGTGGCGTGTGCAACGGAGACGGTTCATCCTGCAGACTGGTGCGGGGACACTACAAATCCCAGCATTCCTCAGGAAAAAGTACATATTGTTTTTTTTATTATTCTGCACATATTCTGTTGATCAAATTGAAGTACATTTATTTGGTTTAATGTACATGAGCATTATGTTACATCACATTTCAATGGTGATTTCACCCCAAGGATGCTGCTTGCTGTCATATTAAAGTACTCACATTTTGTTATGCTACAGCCGTATCCCAGCAATGTTAAAAATTAATTTTCCCTCTTCAGTCTACACATGATACTCTGTAATGAGAAACCGAAAACTTTTTTTTGTGCAAATTTGTCAAAAATTAAATATTTAAATACCGTAATTACACAAGTTTTCAAAGCTCAGGCGAATTCAGTTTCCATTGATCATCATTTATGATCGGAGCTCAGATTGGGGCAAAGGTTCACCGTCCAACAAGACAACGGTCCCACGCGGACGGCCATGACAGCACTGTGGGCTTAGGGGCGGGTCTGAGAATGTCATCAAGAGGCCCGGTCAGAGGCCGGACTTGAACCTGATGGAGCATCTCTGGATGACCTGTGAACAACCCTTCACCCACGGTCCTCATAAAACCCGATGGGGCTTGAGAGGATCTGCAGGGAAGAATGGTAGAAAGTCTCCCAGAGTCACAGCGTGCCAAGGTTGTAGCGTTGAATCCAAGACTATTGGCAGCTGTAAACACAGCTAAATGTGCTTCAAAAGATACTGAGTAAAGGGGCTGAATACATCTGTAAATATAAGTATTCACGTTATATTTTAATACAGTTACAGAAAATATACAAGTCTGTTTTCACTTTGTCATTAAGGGGTTTTGTGTGTATGTTGATGAAATGACACCATCTTAGGATAAGGCTATGACATGAAATGTAGCAGGGGAAGGAATAATCGTGTTTTCATGGCGAGTTGTGATTATAATCGATGACTCTTCATTGTATTTATTTGTATACTCAGATTAACTCTTCACTCTGCCTGTCTCTCTCTGTCCACCTATCTGTTTGTCCTCCTCTGAAGCCGAGGACACGGTCGTCGTCATCCCCTACCAGAGTCGTCACGTACGTCTTGTCTTGAAAGGCCCGGATCACTTGTGTAAGTTCTGGTAGGTCCAGGGTGCCCTTCTACCCCAAAACAGTTGAATATGAATCATAGATGCTGCACGATTGAATGGAGTATTCTGTGTCTTTGCATTTGGGTGAGTTTTGGGTGAGGCTCGCTGTCTTAAAAACAAAGAAAAAAAGAGGGTTGCTTTCTTTTTTTTTGTATATGATGAGAAACATCTTGATCAAACTCTGCCATCATCTGCTTTTGTATAATATACTGTCCACTCCATTGCATCATATTTGAAATTTCATGAACTTTTACCAACAAGCTGTCACTTGGCTGTCTTTATAATAAATATCCCATCCAAATAAGATATCATTTTCATTCCAAACAATGTCCAAACCAAACATATGTATATATATATAAATATATATTTTACGGGCTCTCATAAAGACGCTCAGAGCAGAATACCCAGAAGAATTTTTTTTTATGATTTCCCTGTGCACTGGCCCTGATCAGATGTTTCCCAAATCCTTCCAGTAACTATCAATGATGTCAAAGAATTGGCACCAATCTCTCCACTGGATCAAATCGATAACAAATGTTCTATCTTTGTACCTATCTTTTCTTCCTATGTTAGTTTACAGACATTTGGGCCAAAATTTCTTCTTTTTCTGACAGACTTTTTTTTTTTTTTCATTAAATATTTCCTCCGCGCTTTTGGCCGAGGGCACCTAAATTGTAACCATCTGCCGGCCAACGACGATGAGGGCTGCCGGTTGCTGCTTGTTCCTCGCCTCTCTTTGTTTTTGTTTGAATGTACGCGCTGGAATCACACAATACCCCGTTAGGCCAAGGTTGAAGTGCGGTCAAACGGTGGAAAAGCTCGCCCTGCTGTGTTCTGCCTGTAGCTGAATGGATCTGATATTTATTTGCACAGGATTTGTGATAGATGAGAGTCATCTTTTCAGTATTTCAACACTTTAATTTCATCTGCAGTGACACCGTATTTAAAACAAAGGGATTATGATCTCATACGCTATCATATCTCATCCTGTCATGAGATTAAACTGCCAAAAGGATACTCTGACAATGATTGCTGACACGGATGATATTAGGACACTGTTTATGCTGAGTTTCTAGTTGAATCTGTAATATTGGCGTCACCACCAGCGACCATCAGTACCACTATCAATTTCCTGCCTGTGTGATTACATCGTGTCCACTGTGCTCTTCCTATCTGTATCATTTCCTCTTTAGACGTGGAGAGTAAGACTCTGCAAGGGATGAAAGGTGAGCTTGATTTGGAGAGCTCAGGCCAGTACCATGTGGAAAACACCACCTTGGACTACCAGAAGCTTACAGATAAGGAGGTCCTGAGGATCACGGGCCCACTTGAAGCAGACTTCACCATCAAAGTAAGAGCTAAAAATCTCATTTCAAATCAGCTGCATGAAATTTATTTGGGAAACGTGTGTGTGTGTGTGTAGCCGTTTTGCTTTGCTTGTGTAAAAATGATCCCCTACATCGTTTTACTCCACTGAACTCGTGAACATCACAGTTCTCCTGCTAAGCTCCAGTTTTGCTGTACAAATAGATTCAATCCAAACTGATGGGTCAGAGTAACCTCAGATAAGGTTCTTGTTTCCAGAAACTCTCGGTGAACTCCCGGTGTCGTGCAGAGTTCAAAAGGGATTTCATCTGGCATTTTTCGATTTTTAGCTCTGCGGCCATGTTTAGAATGAAACATAAATTATTTTTATCCCGTATTTGTCCTTGGACTGATGTGTTTTTGAAGCAATATGTCATGAAATTGAAACAATAGTAGTGAACTGGTTGTTTTTGGCCTAATAGCTTGTCTGTTGTGATCCAAATGGATTCATGTCTTTGATTTAATGTCACTCAGTGTAAATGGACCATCATGAAACTTGTATTGGAGTGATTATGGACTTCTGGCCTTGAAGTTTACTGAAACACGTAATATTAACCATAACAAAACCAAATGTGCTCCTAAAATAATTACACAAGTTTTCACTACTTCCAAAACTTGTTTCTCAGAACAGTAACATGAGTAGATGGCGTGCCGATTGGTGAAAAATCCCATTTTCTTGTGTGTTCTCTCTCATCATATCACACTTAATGTGTACTTTCAGCGTGTTAATTCATCGGGAAAATATCTGCAGAGCATCCACACCAATATCCTTTTGATAATAATTACATTTATTGATTATTGCAGCGGTTTAACCCTTTATTGATACCATCAGATGCCCCGTATTTGTCATCCTTATGAGCGGACATCTTTCCCCCAACTCTCCCTTATGCGAACATTTCCAGAACAATGTCACACGTGGAACAACTAAACAAAGAAAAATACTGAAACTCAAACTCGTGGAGGCATTTACACCATCGTTTGTATTTATGTAGCCATGTAAAAAGTGTAAAGCTGTAAAATGTAAATGTACCACTACGCTGAGCTGTCTACTCAATGACATAAAGGGAAATTGTGAAAACCTCCAAATAGATTCCAGTCTTTTTCTCTTGTTTTCTATTGAGTGGAACTGAAATACCGTCCTCTAGCAACTCGATCAACCCCCAACTTCCTTCCTCGCTTTAATCTCAGGCTCTCCAACACCCTGTCTAGTTTGTATGCTGATCCAGCAAGTAAAACCAAAGCAAATACCATTGAAAATCATAAATTACTACAGCCAGCACTGCAGTAGGCTGAGCTCTGCAACTCTCTCTAATGGTTCATCTCCCTGAATGACAAAAGGACAGAAGAATTCAAAGTGAAAATCACATGTTTGAAGATGATGGATAAAGCTTCCAGTCTCTGTATTATGTCATACTGTCCCCGTTTCTGTAGGTGCTTTTTAACAGTGGAGTGGACAGTGTGATCCAGTACATCTACTACCAGCCCATCGTCCACCGCTGGAGAGAGACAGACTTCTTCCCCTGCTCTGCCACGTGTGGTGGAGGTATGAAAGGGGGGACAGAATGGAATGAATTCCGACGATCAAATATGGCAAATTGGCCAATCAGTGACGGCAACAGGCTGTCAATACATTTCCAGCACCACCAGCTATACCTGCACTGCAGACACATAACAGACCTGATTGAGGATTTTATATTTTATGCTTACTTTGTGGCTTTTCATTGGGGGTGACTAAGATTTCTGTGGCTGCAGGGTACCAGCTAACCTCAGCGGAGTGCTTCGACCTACGCAGCAGCCGTGTGGTTGTGGACCAGTATTGCCATTACTACCCGGAGAACGTCAAGCCTAAACCCAAACTCCAGGAGTGCAACATGGAGCCCTGCCTTGCGAGGTGAGAGACAGACCTGGGGTTAAAGTGGACGAGGGACAAGTAGATCTAAGATAATGATTTTCTGATGTGGTTCTGCCTTTTAGTGATGGCTATAAGCAAATCATGCCGTACGATCTCTACCATCCCCTACCTCGGTATGTTGACAAAAACTGGAACACAACGCACAAGCACGAATTCTCACCTCCATGCGTGTTTCCTAGCACTTTATATCTGCATGTCTTTTAATTTGTCAGATGGGAGAGCAGTCCCTGGACGGCCTGCTCTACTTCCTGTGGCGGCGGCGTCCAGAGTCGCTCTGTGTCCTGTGTGGAGGAAGACATGCAGGGTACCATCACCCCGACCGATGAGTGGAAGTGTCTCTACTCGCCCAAGACTGCTATCCTGCAGCCGTGCAACACCTTCGACTGCCCCACCTGGCTGGCACAGGAGTGGTCGCCCGTAGGTGCCCTTCTCTGTTACGTTTTTCCCGGCTGAAAACACGGGTGTTATAAATTGTCCTCATTGTCCTTATTTGATCTAAATTCAGAACAGATGTTATTATCTAAAGATGGTAATTAGGTGGTGATTTGTTGTTAAGTCCACACATCTATTAATTTATTCTGGAGCCATGACACTACAGCATGGAAGCCTTTTGTTCAAATCCCCGTAATAAAACAGCACGCATGCTGAGTACAATGGCAGCAGCTTGAACCTTTTTTCCCCAATGTTTATCTTCTCAGTGGCTTTTATGGAGCATTACATCACAAAACCTTGGAGAGAGTTTCGCACCAAATATACCTGATGTTTGTTGTTAGCGTGAGTTGCTACAACACGGCCAGGCGGTCATATATTAGCACACGGCTAATTTGTCTTTGTAGACCTTCACTTGGCACAGTGGGTCTTAATGAAAGGATGGAGTTTAAAAATAAAATAAAAACACGATTAATCCTCTTAGGGTGGAACAAAAATACACGCGGCTGAAAGTTTGACCCGTAATCCTGTCATCCCCTCAGACGTCAAGCGGTGCTCTCAACATGACAGTGACACTTGTAACTGCTAAATTTAACACGTGTTAAAACAGAGTCTTCCTATGTGGTTACCAGTAGCACCGCTAACCCAATTTTGACTGTCATTCAACACTCTTGTCCTTCTACCCCTCAGCACACGTCCAAAATAAACAAAAGCTTTAATTAAGAGCCCAAAGTCAACAGCACGTACGGAGATGCATGGGACTGATCAGCATTCCGGCCTTGGTCGCTGTCTCCCAGAGAGATCTGAGCACCTGGTTGGTCAACATGGCAACTCTTGACTTATATGGCAAAGTTGCATTCATAGTAGCCAATCATAAATGTTACTTGGAACTTCCTCAAGGGAGTGTTTAAACCTTACTGTCCGTACAGGCAGGAGCAGGGGCCCAGGGAGCCCGATTTTTGGCCCCCTGAAAACCTGGGACGCTGTTTACCTTGCACATTCTTCCTTGCGAACTTGCCCTTAAATGTTTGTCTTGGCAGAGCATACACAAAATTCAGCCCTGAGCAGGGCACTGGTTAGCAGAGATTTTTGTCGGCCTCTTACTTTTTCCACCCCTCAAGTCGAGGTCTGAGAGTTTCTGTCAAACATAAGGGACACGGTTCCTAGAAACAGGGCTCAAAAGATCACCCTGGCTCTGAGAGAAAGAGGCAGCTCTCCCGGTATCTTCAAATCTTTATCACTATTTGCATCACTGTTGGAGTATTCAGTATCATAATAGACAGAGTATGCAGAGTTGGACTGGAGGGTTGGATCCAGGGTTGAACTGTTCTGGATGAATGATCCAACCAGTAGCAGATCCAACATGGATTTTTTAAAATCATTTATAACGTCCCCAAACTAACAAATCTTGTGTCCTGTGGTCACCAGTGCACAGTGACCTGTGGTCAGGGTCTGCGCTACAGGGTGGTGTTATGCATCGATCATCGGGGACTCCATGCTGGAGGATGCAACCCCACCACCAAACCCCACATCAAAGAGGAGTGCCTGATCACTGTGCCCTGCTACAAGCCTATAGGTGGGTTCTCTTCAAAATGCCTCTCTACGATGTGCTAGTATTTACTGAGACTGATGGGTAATGGCTGTCTTAGTTTCTCCCTTTGCCCGCCGTAATTTCTGCTTTACTTCTAATGACCGCAACCATTTGTTCGTCAGCTCGCTTGGATGGATCGAGGGGTTGCTGAGGATTAATAGAAGCAACAATAAGATGGTGTGGAAACATGCAGTGAATGTTGCAGTGCCTCACGAGCACCATCTAAGTGTTTCAGCATGATGCAATTCCAA
This sequence comes from Brotula barbata, assembly GCA_900303265.1. Classification (NCBI taxonomy): domain Eukaryota; kingdom Metazoa; phylum Chordata; class Actinopteri; order Ophidiiformes; family Ophidiidae; genus Brotula; species Brotula barbata. Next base: position 33,630 of record OMNV01011263.1, on the reverse strand, counting down.
AACAAAGCGTAGTGTCTGTATTTTTTTAATATAAGTCTCAACCTCTGTCTGCTTTGTATCATTTGTTCTAGAGACACTCCCAGTTGAAGCAAAACCACAGTGGCATAAGCAGGCCATAGAGTTGGAGGAAGAGATTACTGCGACAGAGGAACCGATGTGAGTATATAACAAACACATGTACACACACACACCGACGCACGCATGAGGACGGACCGTGGGCTGTAGCAGCGTGCTATGTACAGATGATTTACAATTTTCACAGGCAGAGGTGAATGGAAAACACAACAATAGCAACTGCAAAAGCTCTGCTAGAGTCTACAGGTAAACAATCTAGATTACAACACAAAAATGCCACTTTACTATACTTTTTACAATCCCAAGCTCAAGATTTACCTGGAGCTGAAATTGAGGTAGACAATGGCTGACGTTGCTATGAAACATTCCCAGTATGGCGACTGTGTTCATGTGTACAGCTGTTTCATCAGCCTGAACTCCTTCTCTATTTTGACATTTGTCAAATCTTGCAAAAAAAAGTTTCTTTACACACCTGTGTAAAATGTGAAATGGTTGTCATAAACGATGGCACAACATCTTTCTTCACTTAAAATAGGGGTAGTGCTTCAGTGAACGTGTGTGTTGTCAGATCCACGTTGTTGAAGGTTATTTAAGGTAAAACGGAAAGCTGTGGGTAAAAAGGAAAAAAAAAACTTTTCGGGGCTTTTTGGAGAGCAGTGGACTGTTAAGTCACTGGCTACCAGCATCACTTAAGAAAGCGTCAGATGTTCCAGATGTTTTTTTTTCTTCTCCCATACATATGCATTGAATAATAAAGGCTGTCTTGTGAAGATGGACAACAGTTGGCCTACACCCAGAGTCTTGCATGACTTACATTATCAACCACGTAAGCCAGTTCAAAACATCTCTTTCTCTGACTTATCGAGACAGGGAGAGCCCGTCGATGCCAAAACATGTGAGTTTGTTCTCTTGCACAAAAGTAAGTCTTTCATCTAAAAACACACAAATATCTGTACATAATATGCTTTTGCCCACTGGGCGCCAGGTTCAGGATGAAAGAGGAAGTAGAAGGAAATGTCTTATGCCTGCTTAGAAGCACCACTATGCAATGTTTGAAGAATTGAACCATGTGATGTTCCTCATCATAACCATTGTTTCACTCTATCACCATAATATGTAAACAATATGCTTTGAATATTGGAGATAGAATTGATATGACTAACAAGCAGCTTTGGAGGATATTGCAAAAATATGTTGTTTCCTTCCATGAATGAAATCAAGATTTTGAAAAGATGGTTTTCAAACCAACAAATGCATTTTAAGTACCCATGAAGATAAACATTGCTGTTGGTGCACTGCTAGACTTTAGTTTTCCGTGTCCCAGGGTCCAAGTTTTGCTGGGGATTCATTTGTTTATCTAAATCTGAATGAGTCCTTGAATATTCATAAAGAGCCAACGTAGCTGCAACTGTAAGTTCAGCATCAGACGGCTCACAAAGCAAGAGTGACACACGTTGGTGCTCGATGACACCTGAATGTAGATTTGTCGTGTACGTGTCATAGACTGTGAAGACATGCGGCGGTAAACTGTTTGATGCCGGCATACGTAAACAGTGATTATAGTGATTCACTGGAGACGTTGATGATTGTGTTTTAAGAAAAATCACATCACTTTCCTATTTTTTGTAAATATTGACAGAGGAGGAAAAACTTTGAATTTGCATAGTTTTAGTTTTTCCTTGTTTATTATGGAAGGCAAAAGAATTACAGTGTAAGAAATGGTCAAAAGTACAGATAAATGATGTTGATAATGCTCCAAAAGACAGTTTAGAGGACTAATATTTTGCTAGCGTCAGTGACTCATAGTGTATGTTTTCATACACTATGAGCCGACGCCACAAGGGGGCACCAGGGTGCATGTTCCCCCTTAAGAGGACTGCCACACCCTCTTTGATATAGACAACAATTTTTTTCCAAATAAATATGGGTTAGAAAGTTGTGCAGTCAAAACATATCTGAAGCAGTGATGCCTGCTCAGAACGTTTCAGATTAAAGTATTTTCTTATTGTCTACGCATTAAACTGATTTGCGACCTGAGTCCATGACTTGTCTTGTTGTAATGTTACATGAGCTCCAGGAAATTTTATAGCCACCTCCTATTGTTACCTTATGTAATATGTAACACGTATATAACACTAAGTGTAAGACGAAAAGGAAACGTGTCAAGTCAAAAGTTCAAACAAAGTGGATCATTCAGCAGATGTTGGAAGTAATCAGCTTCACAAAACCTGTTGTAAGCTAATAAATGTTGGTGTTTATCCCAGATGGTTGCAATCCAGAACCCCTAAAGGCCAGTTAATTAAGAGGATGGGAGGAGTGGCTGTTCCCCTTTAAACCCTTTCAGATTTGTTTTTAGAAAAAAAGAAAAAAAATCAAAAGGCTGTCCTCGACCCTAAAGCTGCAGGTGGATCTGTAACATCATGAACAGTTATCTACTATGAGCAATTATGACATAAGTGTTGTCATGATTGGATAAAAATATTTCCATGTGAGTATGCTCTCATGCACAACATCCACTAATTTCAAGAGGAGGGTTACTTAACAAGCAGTAGGATGACATCACAAATGTCACAGTCTCTCCCGTCATATCTAAATATTTAACCGGTTTGAAGGCTCCAGTGATCAAAGCTCTCCAGAATTTGTCCAAAACATCCAGCCCTTAATTTTAGCAACTGCACATTCCCCCAAAACTTAGTTTTGCATTGACGGCAAGTTGAATCCAAGTTGATCTCATTTTGTCTCACGCTTCTGCTCTTTCCGTTCTATTATTACTCTCACTCTATTCCATACATCCCAAAGCCATTAAGAGACATTTCTGTTTCTGGACACTGTATATCTCGCCCAGTCGTGACAGCAGGCCTTCCGGCAGTCACCTAAGCCAAAGATCTACAAGCATTTCCCCTCTCTGATCTATTTCTAAAGATGAGGAAGGATGCGCTTCAAAGCCATCTATCCAAGAATGGCTGACTGTAATGCTTCACAGCTGTTCAATTACCCGCAGCAGGAGTGGATTTCACAAATACTTTGCCAGTTTATGAACTTTGCTGCAAATTGCAACAACCTGCGAGAGAGAGAGAGAGAGGGAATGCTGAAAAACAGTGACTTGCTATCACAATTCTGCCAAGCGAGCCCAAGCTTGTTTCCGTGCGAAGTGATACCCTGACTCTTATTTCTAGGTTCATCCCCGGGCCCTGGCAGCCTTGCAGCAGAACGTGTGGCGCTGGAACCCAGAAAAGGACCATCAGGTGCCAGGTACTGCTGTCCTTCTCCCAGACAGTGGCGGACTTGCCTGATGATGAGTGCGAGGGAATCAAACCTGCCACGAGCCAGCCCTGCTACCGAACCCCTTGCTCCAGTGTGGGAGGCCAAGGAAGAGTAGGTGAAGAGGAGGAGGAGGAGGAGGAAGAGGAGCAAACGACGCCCGAAAAAGAGGAGCTACATGACTGGGAGTATGAGGGCTTCACTGAGTGTTCAGAGAGGTGTGGGGGAGGTACGGCTCATCACTGCTTTGCTTTTATTCATTTACACTAAAGAGTCCTTTAACATGATGGGGCCTCACGGCTAAACCAGGATTTCATAGTCTAATACAGTTACATACCCTGCCATTTTACTTTTAAATAAAATCCCCCAAATGGTTTTAATGCTGTAACTACTGTAGGTATATGCTCAGAGATGTATTGCCCAGTTTAAACATACCATAAATCATGCAGGAAAAGCTTCAACTTTCCACAAATGAGACTTTGTTCCTGCTGCTATAATAAGATCTACGTGAAAATTCACAGCAACTGTGACATTATGTCCCTGGATGACTAAAGCCGTGCCAGTATTCTTTGAAGTAGAAGTAAGTTCTATTTGTATATTAGATGATAATGGATGGAATACCAAGTTTAACCCTAAAGGTCATACATCAGCCCCTCTCACTGCAGCACCGAATGCAGAGCCAGACAGAGACAGCTTTCCTAAACATCCTGCCAACGTTGGTTGTGCCTCACTTTAATCTCCCCACCTCCACAT
>OMNV01011263.1:19207-29325 GCA_900303265.1 Brotula barbata | reverse complement strand
ATTCGGGGATGATTAGAGAAGAGTATCAGATGTCACATACACACCCCGAGGGCTGCGCTCCTGTGGACCATCACACCACGATGGCTTTTGAAGTGCCTGTTTCACTATTATTGTCCCTCACATTAGAAGCAGACGCAGAGATTTATGTTACGTTGCTTTTAACATGACCTGACATCACACCCTTAAAGTTTATCCACAGTTCAGGCCAGAGCTCCGCTCAGTGCCCCAATTAGATGAAGCCACCACTTGCTTTCATTGAGCGCATTAATATCTGGGGCTGTTTGTAATGTTGTACGAGAAGGAAAAGGATGTTTAACGAGAACCAAATGACATTTGTTCGAAGTGGATGTAGAAAAAGAAGAAAACTGCCAACAGCCATGTCAATACTGATGTCTTCACGTTGAAAGGGAAACTTATGAACCCTGTGGTGTCCTACATCTTTCCCAGGGAGACGCTAAGTCTTCCCATGTGACTTCTTTGTGCTTTGTCACCCAGGGGTGCAGGAGGCTGTGGTGATTTGTCTGAACAAGCAGACCAGGGAGGCAGCAGACCACAGTTTGTGCGTCAGCTCCCGTCGGCCGCCGCAACTTCTCCAGGTCTGCAACTCTCAGCTGTGCCCTCCGAGGTAAGGAGGCCCACAACGATACATCTGGGTTGATTGATGGCAATAGAAGATTGAGGAAAACAATAGTTTGGCACCATTCAAAAAGAAAATATTAAACTTTGTGATATATTGAGCCGGAGGACAAATACAGTCCTGTATCCTACACCTGCAACTACTTAGTCAAAAAAAAGCAAAAAAAAAAGCAGCCCTGTTGAATCAATTAATTTCTACTAATCATTGCCCGTGTATGAAAGAGATTTAAATCCGGCTAATCCATTCCGTTATTCCTCCCAACGTTAACCACTTAAATCATCATTTAGGCCACTTGAGTCCAAGTGATACTGAGGCCGAACGACAGAGATGGATTGTCGTATCACCGAGAGCAGGAAATGAAGCCAGTGGGACAGCTCGTGAAATCTGGTCAGAATCAGAAACAGTAAGGATCAGATGTCAGAGCCGTTAGACCAGCGAGGACGCAGACATAAAATCAGCAATACTTCCACATTTTTGGGCTTGTTTTGACATCACAGTAATAGTAACGGCTGCTGTAGCTCTCAGAGGTTCAACTAAAGAAATATTTATTTGGCTTCTAATAGAACTCTGTGAGTCTGGGACTTCAGTCGTCCCACTAAATACTAAATATGATACTGATATAATACAGAAAAGTTTCAGCAACAGATCATAGGAGCACAGTTATTCAAAGAAGATACATCCCAGTGTTCACCAAGTAACTTTAAATTGATTCCTGAGGGTTAATAAATATAATATCCCTTAAATTCCCTGAAATTTACCCTATTTGCCACAAATTTATTTATCTTTATCTTCATTTCTTTGCTCTTAAAACTCTTCTATACCTAGGATTAAAGCAAATTTGAACCCATGCCATCAGTGAAAATAGATTACATGGTATAAAGGTTGTTTTTGATTTGTAAATAAAGTTTAAAATAAATTTGGGAACAATGTACTATATGCACTAGTTTAAATAAAAATGCAAGTTGGCTTAATGACTAATAAGAAAATAAAATTTTTAAAATACTGAAATAAATTGAAATCTGGCCAGTAACTGCTGAAGAAAAGGGACAAATGGACCAAGTAAAGGTTGCTGATATCTTTGTGTTACTTTATCATTGTTTTGTCTTTTTCTGCCACCTGACCAGCGTTCATGTTGTTAAATCATTCAAATGTTAATAACTTTATGATCTCATAAACTACATTAAGTCGCAAAATGTTGTGCGGCTGAGCGTTCTGACTGCAGATTGCTGAAAGAAGCGTCCATTGTGAGTCCCTTTGGATATGCAGAGAGGACGGGCAGTGTGCTGGAAATATCATGTGAAGGAGCAAAATTTCCTGACCGCATATTTTTGTGTGCAAAACATTAAAATTCCACACACATTACTGTTAAAGATGAAATATCTGTCCCATTAAACGGTTTCATGGGATGTTGTTTAATATATCCGAGTCATGGCAGAACGGTGAGTGGATTTTGCGGTAGGCCACACGTTTCAAGTTAACACCATGCGTAGCGTCAGTATTCCACCACTTGCGCTCTTGTCAGAGAACCCAGAGGCTTGCAGCCTGCCCTGGCCTGTTTTTCCAAGCCTTGAGTCTTGTTTTCAGGCACAACAAATGCTGTATTGGACTTGTTTCCTTTGGCCCAATGCTCCCTCCCAGAGGCCTCCTCGCCCTCCCATATTAAGCTACGCTCTTTGGATATGGTTCTCTCTGAAGGGAAACAGCTATAGGATTTGGCTTTGAGCATAGTGCCGCTGCAGAAACAGCTCTCCTCAGTCCCTCCACCCTTGGATAAATATGAATACCTTTCAAATATCACTTAATCTGTCATGCGGAAAGCCTTTAGATATCCTTTAGATATATGTTTTTGCTATAGGAATGCCCCGAAGTTTGCACGAGCTATTGCTCAAAATATTTATTGGTATTTATTGATTTATATCTGGTGAGGTTATGAGGAAAAATGTGTGTTAAAACGCACGGGGAGTCCCTCAGGGATTTCTCAGCTATCACCCAGTCCAAACTGTTGCATAGGAGATTTAATGTAAACTTGCCCGAGCCCGGCCTCATGAATAACTCTTTTCGTTTTCTCGAGTGTTCACTTTCATGAATTTACACATTCATAGGACTGAAAGTGTCTTCTCAGACGATCCAGAACAAACAACAAGTGATCGGACTGCACTCTTCTTGAATGGACGCCTTTGAAGAGTTGATACATAAATGACTTAACACAGCTATAATCTGACAGTCAAGTGGCCCTGCAAATGTCATTTTAATAAGCACATGCTAATGATATACGTGACAAAATATGGCTCTAAACATATTTACAGGTGGGAAACAGGAATGTGGAGCTCGTGCTCTGCTACCTGTGGAGTTGGCCTGATGATCCGAACCGTGTCGTGCACCCACCGGCGGTCTCAGGATAGTAACCAGACAGAGATTTTGAGGGACGAACAGTGTCAGACCCCCAAGCCGAGTCCGGTCCAAGCGTGCAACCGCTTTGACTGCCCTCCTTTGTGGGATTCCCGTGACTGGGGCCAGGTAATTCTCTCTCAGGAGATCTAGATTATGTACCATTAAGAATGCGTCATTTTCGTTGCTTATCTAACCCTGTGTGTTCCCTCAAGTCACACTTCTGTATTTTTATGGAAACAGTGCTCCCAGAGCTGCGGTGGTGGATTCCAGAGGAGAGCGGTCCTGTGCAAACAGCGTCTAGCAGATGGCAGCATACTAGAGCTGCCTGAGACCTTTTGTCCTTCTAAGAGGCCCACAAACCAGCAGGCCTGTGCCAAAAAAGAGTGCCCCCCTGAATGGGTGACAACTGACTGGTCCCAGGTGCTGGTTCTTTCTATCAGGGATCAGCCTGCTTGGTTTACAGTACCTCTTCCAGTCAAGTACAATCATATTCATGTGATGCAATCTCATTTATTCCTCTAGTGTTCAGTGTCCTGTGGAAACGGCATTCAGAAACTACAGGCAATCTGCAGGAAACACGGGGCGGATGGGCGACCTTGGACCGTAGACCCTGAGAATTGTTCCCTGACGGCTCGGCCCAGTATCATCCGGCCGTGCTCGCTCAGGCTCTGTGAGAGTAAGAGAACCTCTGTTCCATTATTTAAAGTCTGCTTCTCTGGGAGTGGACATTTACAGAAAGAGTGTACATTGTCCAAGTGTATTCGTGATACTAGGTAAAACTCCAAATGAATACAAAGAAATGCTTATTCGAAGTAACACTTGTTCTTTTTTCTTTACAGAGACGATCAAACTAGATGTTTTCAAACCCGACCCAACCATCCTGGCCCAAAGGAAGGTCTATATCCAATGGAGGAAGGGCAAAAAGTTGCATTTGGTAGTCGGAGCGCATGGCTACCTCCTCCCCTGGACCACTGTGGTTCTTCGCTGCCCAACGCGTCACTTCCGCAAGGCCCATATTCGTTGGCTTAAAGAGGGAAGGCCCCTGCTCACCCGGTCTCACGTTTCCGTAACGTCACTAGGATTCATCAAGATCCATCAGCTCCGTGCGTCCGACGCTGGGATCTACACATGCATAGCAGGCCAGGCTCAGGAACATTTTGTGCTTCAGATCATTGGCAGCAAGCAGAAGATCTCCATCCCAGATAGAGCAGGGTCACGGCTCCTCACAGATGGACAGACAAAGGTTGGCCAGCCAGATGGAGCGCCAACAGGAGAAAGATTTCAGGAGCTACGCATCTCCCTCAACCAGTATGACAACATTGTTGAGCGTTTACTTGAGCTCAAAGGCTCGGTCCAAGATGAAAAGGACCTCGTTGACAAAGCACACTCCGGTGAAAACAATAGGTCGACCCTGGAAGACGAGAGAGGAAGCTCAGAACTTTCCAGCCCCCTCGTGCTCATCGCTGATACCAACAGACTGGATGAGATCACACACAACCTCTCGGAAGGCCTCAGAGGACCTCAGGCTGAACAACTCATTACTAAATTGCTCAATGAGCTCACTATGACTCAAGGTGAAACCAATGAGTCCACTCTTCACCCTCCGGAAAGCGCAGAATCCTCCACGCAAGGGCCTCTCTTTTATAAACCAAACATCAAAGCCCAGGCTAGCAGGCCAAGAAGCCCTATGATAATCCAGAGACCCAGGAAGGTTAGCGTCACGCTATCGTCTGAAGTGATGGCGAATGTGGGAATGCCGGTTTTGCTGCAGAAACAGGTTGCTAGTTTGGAGCTGAGGTGTGAAGCCTTGGGGAACCCCGAACCCACCGTAACGTGGACAAAGAACAGAAAAGAATTACAGTACACCGACAGGTAAGAGCCATCACTTGGACATCTCTCTGGTGAGCTTAAGGCTTTTTTGAAAGAATTGTCTAATATGGATTTTTCTCTTTGTGTTGGCAGAGTAGGCCTGCTGCCTACTGGCTCGCTTAGGATCCAGTCACCAAGCAAGATGGATGAGGGTTTGTACACTTGTACTGCCAAGAACCGTCTTGGATCTACCTCTCTGTCTTCTTGGCTGCACATTACAGGTAAAATACTCCAATGCAGAATGCACCAAATGTATAATTACTCATGACCTTTCCTCATTTCCACCATAGCTCTGCCACTGTTGGTTTCCTGGTGCTCCAGCACTTTCCCTCCCCATACGACAGCAATTACAGGTTCCAGGCAGTGTTTCAATAAGGATTAAGTGGGTTCACCCCATTCACTTATTCTAAACTGAGTGGATGAAGGGGTTTGAAGTGATGAGAAATGTCCAAATTGCATTTTGTGATATATTAAAATCAATAAGTCTAATGGATGCACCACTGCGATTGTGTGCATTTTGAGGATTGGCTCCAAAAGCAAAAGAAAGCAAACCCAAGAGCAATGAATGTACGAGGAAATGGAATGGAAAAAGTCATTCAATCTCATTCTTGGATAGTGAATCATGAATATGACACTTAAAAAGACATAAACCAGGACCCTTTTTTTAATCGCAATGCCAAACTTGTGATGGAACATGTAGACTGATTTAAAGAACACACTGAGATTAGCCATGATTCGACGGGAATATGGAAACAAGAAACTTCCTTTATTATGCAATATTTAAGTTTTATAACACATTATCACTTGCACCTACAGCAAGTCAGCCCATAAGTTGGGATAGCAGCAAAATACAACTACAAATACATTTCAACATAACTCTTAAGAGAAGCTGCATTCATAAATATTACAAAGTTTGAGAATTTAATGTTTCATCATGGTGCAAAACTTCACTTTTAATTTTTTGTCAGTACCATTAAACACAAAAACACTCTTTGTTGTTGTGTATTTATATTTTCAGGTGGTAAAAGAAGAAACTGTGTCCACGGTAACAGGATGGGATCGTATGGTTCTGTATGCACGTTGCAGCGTAACAGCAGTCAATCAGCTGAGCCATGTAATGGACAAGACTGCCCTCTCTGGTAGGATACCGCTACTGCATGTCAATGCTGTCTGTTTGGAATAGTGGGTTTCACAACTATTAAACACTGAACTTATACAACACACACAGCCAGACACTGACACTCACGCACTCCCTATCTAATACCCACCCTTAATCCTTGACATATGCATGTGGAAACTTCGCAGCGAAACGTAATGAACCAAACAGATGCAGTGAACAGATGCACTTTTATGGCGTTCTCCTCTGCCAGCAGGGCTAAGAACACTTTCCAGTCTTATCTCTGAGCGTGTCTTTTAATCACATTCCCAATTCCCCCATCGTGGAAATCATTCAAGTTACATTCTGTGCCGTATCTCCTTCAATAACAACAGTTTTTAGATCCACAGGCGATCCATAGACACAGAACACAATGGCTGTCATTCATTATCTATCTGTCTGTCTGTCTGTCTGTCTGTCTGTCTGTCTGTCTGTATGTCTGTCTGTCTGTCTATCTATCTATCTATCTATCTATCTATCAGGTGGAGAGTGTCTCCTTGGTTACCGTGCTCGTCCAGTTGTGGAAGTGGGTCCCAGAGTAGGAGAGTTAGTTGCATGAGGGGTCCTGAGCTCTCAGCCATCGAGACTGAGAGCCGGCACTGCCTCCGCTCTGGAAAGAAACCATCTATCACCAGGTTATGCAACAACCTTGTGCCTTGTGCCAGATGGGCAACTACTCCCTGGGGGCCGGTGAGTCTACTTAGGACTGACCTGAAACTAATCGCACTTGCTCCAGACAATTTCCTAATATACTGAAGCTGAAGCAGCCATAATGTGATGTGTTATGTGTTACTGTTTGTGTTTGATGATGTACTGGATGTGTGTCAGAGGACAAAGGCTTCAATTAGCAGGAGCTGAAATCAGTGGACATGCTTCTTACTGTTTTGTGTTCTCTGTATTAGTGTCATGGTCAATGTGTGGGGCCCAGTTTGGCCACACAGCACCGCCACGTTTACTGCCAAGACGCGAATGGCACAAAGGCCTCCCACAGAATGTGCAGTGGACTCCAAAGGCAAGTAGGAGTAAGAAGGTGGCATGCACATATGGAATTATTCTTCACGTATACAACTTTAAAATGTTCGACTGTGGAATATTTTTTGAGGTATTAATATATGATAAACTAAAATACGCTTATATCTTACGTATCCATGTGTATATTTTGCAGACCCAGCTCTCTGAAGAATTGCTCCACAGAGGCTTGTGCTTTGTACTGGCGCGTGGGTCCGTGGACGCAGTGCACTGCTACCTGTGGCCGACACGGTTTTCAGTCACGCCAGGTGACCTGTGTGCACCGACGAACTAGCAAGACCACCCGCGAACATCACTGCATGTGGAGGCCACGCCCACCCAGCTGGCAGCGGTGTAATATTTTGTCCTGTGGCCGGGGTGAGATCAGGTTCAGTTGATGAGAGTTTGGTAATATTGTATTCTAGTACAACATGTTGAATGCACTCTATGTTGTACTTCATAGTACTGTGTGTGTGTGTGTGTGTGTGTGTGTATTAGTGTAATGCACTGCAAATGGCACCTACTCTGTGTTCCAACAGGAGAGTGCCGTGACAGTACGAGGTACTGTGAGAAGGTCAGACAGCTGGAACTCTGCCCGCTGCCCCAGTTTAAGAACCGCTGCTGTCACTCCTGCAGAAACACCTGAGACGAGGACATACCGTGAGAGGGGGACCAAGAACATGGACAGGTTCAGGAAAATTACCCAGAAAGCCAGCAAGAGACTTGAAACCCTCTATTCTCCCTTCCGACGGACAGCCTTGGATGAGGATGAGCGTGGTGGAACGTTTAGGTGGACAAACTCGTCGCTATCTGCTTTGGTCCGTGGGTAAAACTGTAATTGAAAATAATGTTTTGAGGGAAGGGAAATCACTGTTAACGAAGGCTTCAGCTTTATGTCTTTATCAAAAACGACAAATTCCTATAACAACTTTCCTAATTGTGCAACGCGAGAAAAATATATGATGACCTTCATTTGCTGTCCGAAGGGGGAAAATACACAACGTGCCGTCCCTGAAGAATAGAGGGGCTGCCCTATCATACACTACTGTAGCGCCATTTCTCCTGTTCCAAAACAAAGGATGCACCTATTTTACACTTCCTTAAAACTGATCTCACCATCATGGGCACACACGGTGAGATCTCCATGTATTAACCACTGGATACTAGAATAACTTTTCAACAGCTGTCTCCCAAAACACAATTGTTTTGTGGATAAACTATTAAAATTTAATAACATGGCTCTCATAGTTAAAGCAATTTGGACTTCAATAGCTTTAGTTCCAGCAAAGTCTAGATCAGGACATCATACGTTAAGATTTTTGTTGAGTTAATTGCACTAATGGAGGAATATGACTGAAGCAAATTTTAGGAGGAAAAAGATTTATTTTGCACTCAGAACTCCTCCAAGTCTATGTTATGAACATGACTTGTAGAGTTTCTTTTAAAATATATTATCTAGTTTGTAAAGTTCTAGTGTTTATATATTTGGTTTTCAGATTTGAATATTTCTTGGAAAGGCGTTTGTAAAAATGTCCCTTTAACCACTCTGCAACTTTATAGCACATTTGAACGTGAGGTCCGCATAATAGTCCCCCGCTAATGTAGATGAAGTCACTCACTCCATTCAAATATAGGTTTTTGCTTTGTATATGTTGCTTGTAGTTTGACATTTCAGGATTCCTAAGATTTACACCGAAAAAGCACAACATTCAGTGTTAAAGTTGAGCTTGCAATAAGTTTGTTTAGTCAAAATGGTCATATTCAGGCCTGTGTCAAAACAATAGGGAAATCTTTATTTATGTAGTTGTGTTACTGTGGCAAATAGGCAGGATTTGCACTTTTCACGTTGTTTTCATAATGCTAAGCAAACACATGACTGACGCGGAGACCGTTTGGCCTTTCATTGTGGTGTGATTATTTGATATTGCTGTCGATGAGACGAGAAGAAAGTGTCGTTAATGTGTTACTTATGCTCTTAAGTTATGTAGATATTTGTTTGTCTATTTATTTCCGTGTGTTCATGTGTTGTAAATATTACAGGGGTGGAAATGGAACATTCATTCATCCCACAGTTGATGCTATTTGATGTGCATGCAACAGGGACCCTCTGCTGGTGAATCATTAAAACATCACATCAATCAATCACCCATTAAACCGAATACATTCCTTTTATAACCTCTTTGTTGTTATTATTTCATGGCATTATCAATTAGGTGCTGAATATGATACATTTCTATGAACAAAATTCAGTCAAATTTGTCGATAATAATTCAATCACTTCAGTTTGAGGTGAGGCAACAGTAGAGGTGGAACTGCAGTGGGAGGTACCGGGAAGAAGTAGAAAAACCTGCTCTTCACCACTGACGCACACAATCGCTGACATAATGCTTCACATTCTACCTCTCTGTTCTTCAAATAGGACACATCTTCACAGGGTACAGCTGAGCAATGGAACAAAGTTCCCTTAAAAATGTCAAAATAAAATTAGAATTGTGCTGGGGCATACTTGAGAACAGGATCGTTATGATGGAAACACTAGGGCTAACACACGAAAAGACACAAGCTGCTGACATTTGGACAAAAACGAAGGAATATCACATCTGCCGAGCTCTCTGCGAGCGTAGATGGAAGCCGTCCTATAAAGAAAGATCCAGTAACAGGTGTTGCTGATATTGGAAAAACCATCTTAGTGCAGAAAATGCTCACCATCAGACCTGTGACTTCATCATCCATATGACCTTTAGAGACCTGAATCTCATCAACAAACCATGAAATTTCAGAGAGTTGGTATTGTAAAAACAGACAACTGGATAAAGACCTGGACCACATTTTGGACACTGACAACAAATCGCTGATCATCTTGGATGGCTTTGAAGAGTTCAGACGCTACAGGAGCTGTGATGTGGATGTGTTTGTGACAGATTTTTCGAGTGACGATATGTTTTGCCTCAAAATAATAGGAAACTTGAGGAAATAAACAAATTCCCTAAACAGTGATTCATTCTTTTTTCTTTCATATTTTAATACTGGATGGGCAAACAGTGGTGATGATGAAAA
>OMNV01011263.1:8657-19187 GCA_900303265.1 Brotula barbata | reverse complement strand
CGCTTTCTGATACCACACAAGTGAAAAAACCCTCAAAGAATTCTGGTAAGCAGCTCATAGGAGGATTATCCTATCATAGGGCCACAACACATGGCACCATGTAACGCTGTTTAGTATGTATGATGGCAGTTTTTGATAAAACCCCTGAGGAATTTGAAAGTAAATATTAGACAACAGGGGTGTAATGGATAATGATAACAGTCACTTCTCTATTTCTGACAACCTAAACCCTAAAATATGTTATGGATGGATTGAATTATAAAAGTTTTCTTACTGTTTGCAGTGTGTTTTCACAGGCTGGGGGGAAATGAAATAAGCTGCAGAGGTGTGCTGTCACTTTGTGACTTCACAACAAAACCTTTGAGAACAATTCTGTGAGTTAATAACTTTTGTAACAATTCTTTTGTTTTCCTTTTATTACAATCTTGATGCTTTCTGGAGCTTATCTTGATTCATTTGCCCACAGAGCCACATGGAATGACTTGACAGACTCTGAGGCAGAGTCCTTGAGTGCAATCTCGACAGAAAAAAAGCATCACAGTGAGCTTCACAGATGACATTATGTGGGAAGAAAGGGGCCAGTGGGTCTTCATCAGATGCCAGGTCAGCAGCAACGAGAAGCTGGTGATGGTACTGTATAAAGTGTGAACTCATCAGTCCACTTTTTGGAAACCCAGCGGGCAAAGACTTTCTACAAGACACTCTCATCGCTTATCAAGAGTAGGCCTGAAAGCTGCACAGAGGCGGACATGTGTAAGATCAGAAAGTTTGATAGCATTTTGAACATATGATAATAGTCAACACTGTAAGCTATTATTAAAAAAAATAAGCGTTTGACTGTAAACAAAAAAAATTAACTTAAAACTGTTGTGAAAATACAGAAAGATTTTCTTTTACTCCTCAGTCTTGCAACCCTTTTTCATATTTGTATTTAAAATTTCATATAAACTACAAGAACTATAAAATTAATATATTCATTTTGTATTGAAATAACACCAGACGTATTGTGAATACATTATTAATTTCCTTTGTTACTTCAACCAGTCTTTAACATTAAACTATAGATTAAATAAAATGACAGCAATAACTTATATCAATGTGTGGTACTGCCTCTCATTTCACAGCTAAAAAGCTGTGGCCCGTACGGGGATCGAACCCGCGACCTTGGCGTTATTAGCACCACGCTCTAACCAACTGAGCTAACCGGCCACGTGCTACCTGTACCGCCACCATATATCATGATATAGAAAGCACGACCTCACTGATACCATGATTTGGTTATATTACAAATTAAAAGCTATATCTTAAAATGCGAAGAGTCGCAGTAACAACATGATCAGCTGTTACGATAACAAAACCCCAGAATAAAACACTAAAAGTAAGTTAAATTGAATACTAATCGTCTGCGCGTCAAACTTTTCTAGAAAGTGTAGCGCTTGTTCTTTTCAAGATAAAAGCACAAATAATAATGGCGTTATTTGTTTTTTTACTAAAATGATTCTTGTATCCTACGCCCGATATTGTCTGTTTAAATGCACACTTTAAACGGCCCGTTTAATTTTAACATTGGTAGGCGTGTTAGTGTGTAACATACCACTTCTTGCGTCGTTTGTATTTTATTTTGGAACATTTATCGGAAATGCTTATTTTTTTTATGACGACATTACTGTGCGCCGACTCTTTCATGTACAATCGTACAAAATAGACTTGCAGCATTTTACAACTTTTCTATACATGCCGAACACCAAACGGCTGTTTTATTCTTTCAGATCTGGTGAGTTTTTTGAATCGCTGTCAGATTATTGGTTTGCGTCAGTGTGGCGGATTTAAAACAGTATTAACTAGTCTTAACTGCTGCACTTTAAAACGTACACGACCCGCGAATCGCCATACTAGGCTTTGATAGATGTTCGCAGTACGTTGTGTTTGCTAACACGAACAGGCTAACGTTTTTTTTCTTTGAACAGACCGCCGTTGTTGTAAATCTTATCGTGTTTTTGTCATCTAATCTTTGCCGACGCTGTTAAATGAACGCTCTGGTCCTGTTTGTTGCCTTTTCCTACAACTTTGTGACCGCACTTTACTTTAGTCCTTGCAGGTTAACACACTAGCTGTGTGTTACGCTACTTTGTTACAGTTGTAACTACAGGATGATTGATACAGAGAGAGGACCTGTTTCAGAGGATGCCGGATCTGCAGATCCAGGTAGTAAGAAGAAGGAGACCGAGAAGAAAAAGAGGTCTCGCGTCAAACAGCTGCTGGGCGATATCAAAAAGCAGGTGGAGTTCTGGTTCGGGGATGTCAATCTTCACAAGGACCGTTTTCTGAGAAAACTCATCGATGACTCTGGGGATGGATGTAAGCAGATGCTTTATGTTAAACATGTGTTATTGAGTCCTAAAATGTTAACGTCTAAGTTTTTGTGTCTAACATTGGCCTCCATCTCTTTTGTCTCAGATGTTGATATATGTGTTTTAACGGACTTCAATCGAATGAAAAAGCTGACAACTGACACAAAGCTGATCGCCAGGGCGTTAAAAAATTCAACTGTAGTGCAGGTACTGTGAAGTGAATCTTGGCAATGTTTTGATTCTTAAAAAAAAAAAAAATCACAGCTAAGCCTCACTGAATGCACAAGTACATAAATGTCTGTTTTTGGTGTTTCAGGTTAACCTTGAGGGTAATAAGGTCAGGCGTCAGCATCCAATCAGAGATGTGCCCAACGATGTAGACAGCCGCACAGTCTACGTGGTAAAACAAGATCATTTATAATAATTTTATAATGAATATGACTAGAGTTCAACTAAACAGCTGCCGTGTTAATACTGAGTCATATTGTATTTTGTGGTACTTCTGGTCCCCGAGCATACACTGTGTGATTGCTTGGTCCACAGTTGAAACAATCACAATGTTTCATAAATACTCATCATCATGTAATGATCATGTCCAGCTATAGTCTTTATTACTCACAGAAGCATGTGCCAGTAGCCGCACAAAATGCGCAATAACATTAAAAACCATGCAACACAAAGCTGTCCAAAAATATATATCTGCATATATCTGATTTATTTATAAAGTAATAAAGTGCATATACATTGTGCATACAAATATTATAAATGTCAGTGCAAATACAGGCATCCTAAGACTATTAAAAGATGTAAAAACCATAAAATATACTTGGTAAAATTTGACCAATATTGCTAGAATAACTATTTCCATAGTGTAGGTAAATGGGTATGCATGTCCAGTGCATTTGTACAGTTTAATATACAGACATTCCACATAAAAGTGTGGCTGCAAATAATGACTTTTTCACCTGTGACTACTCATGTGATTATTCTTTATATTAATCCACTAAGTAAAACATGACAAATGTCTACCATAGATCTCTGGGCCTAGGTGAGGTCTTCAGTTTCTCTGAAGAATAGTCAAAAAGCCAATGGGAATCAGTTTGTAATAATATGGAATGCAGAAATGCAAAAATGCAGCAACAGATCATATTTCAGTGGCTGGAATCAGCATATGTTTGACATTCGTACTTGATAAATGACTTTGCATTGAATTCCAACACAGCATAACAATTGAGCCATAAATCTATAGATCCTTCTGGCAAGGAAACACTTCACTATAGGGAGAATGAGGAAATGAATCTCTTACAAGAACATGCTTGGATTACAAAGTATTCCCTTTGGTTGTTTTCCAGGAACTTCTACCCAAGGATGTGACACACAGCTGGATAGAGAGAGTGTTCACAAAATGTGGGAATGTGGTTTATGTAAGCATCCCAAGATACAGGAGCACAGGTGACGCTAAGGGCTTTGCCTTTGTGGAGTTCGAGAGGCAAGATGAAGCAGAAAAAGCCCTAGAGGTGATACTCGTTTCATATTTACATTGAAAATATCAATGCAGTGTTTGTTTTGGCAGGAAAGATATTCACAAGACGTTTATTTCTGTAACAGATGCTAAACAACCCTCCTGAAGATGCTCCCAGGAAGCCTGGGATTTTCCCCAAGACAAAAAGTGGGAAGCATATTCCTGTTGCTGCAAGTAATCCTCCTACAGGTGAATATAAATGATATCACAGTGAAAGCCAAAATTCACATGATACCTCATTCTGTTCTAATACCTCTTGCCATGTTGACCTCCAGCTACTGACATTCATGGAGGTGAGGAAGAAGAGAGGAAAAAGCGAAAGAAGAAGAAGAAAAAAGAGGGTGCACCGTTGCAGATGTCCGTAGATACCAAAGAGCACTCAGAGTTGTCGGAGCAAAAGAGGAGAAGATCGACGGTGGAGGGGTCGGAGCCCGAGGTTGCCACCAGTCATAAGACATCCTCCAGGCTGTCAGACAGAAAGAGACGGCGCTCGCAGACAGTAGATGGTTTAGAAAACGAAATGCCGTCCAAGATGAGAAAGACCAGCGAAGGTGAAACAGAGAGGGAGAAGGATGAAGCAAAAAGAAACACAAAAAGTGAGTAAATTGAATATAGGTTCATCCAGTAGAAACTTGGATATAGTCAGGTCACACCACGGTATGCAGGTAGACATTCATGCCTTAAAATGTCTAAAATATAAAACCAGCGAGTGAGCTCATTTGCATAAAAAGTAGAAAGGGGGAGGTTGACCTGAGTGCACACTAGGGGCACGAGCACTAGCTGTTGGCAAAGTGGGGCAGCAAAAAAGTGACACCAACATGCACGAATTTCCTTTGTAAATTTAGAGAAGAGCTTGACACATAATACAAAGTCTTCTGCCTCTGTTCTTTTTTTCATTTACAATCTGAAGGAGTGACTTGTATGTGATGACAGTTCTAATAGCCTCGAGCGTGTTTTCCCGTCATAGATCCCCTTGCTGAAAGCGATAAGGAACAAGAGGCTGATGATGGGAAAGAGAAGGAGAAGGGGGACGACTCAACAATGAAAGCAAAGAGGAAGAGAAAAAAGAAACACAAGGAGAAACTGAAGATCGGAGAGGAGGTCATCCCTCTCAGAGTTCTCTCTAAGTAAGACCTGCTGTGCTTTTCTTCACGCATCCACATGAATGACTTAATATGTGAAATCATGCCTTCAAGCCCCTCAATGGACACGCCTCTTCCTCTTTATCCAAATGAAGGAAGGAGTGGCTCCAGCTGAAGAAAGAGTACATGACCTTACAAAAGCTGAGCATGGGGACCCTGAAGAGGTGCATTAATAAACTCAGCCACAAGGAGGACAAGCGCGACATGGAGACCGACAATCACGAAAAGGGTGACTTTCCTTTCTCTTACTTTCCAGACAGACATGTTAGAATAGTAAAAAGAGCCCTATTGATGTGTACAAATGGGCGATTGACAACCTGTAAGATATCCCTCTAAAATGTTTGCTAAAGACATTTTTTTTTATTTTTAAAGTCTTTCAGATAAGTAATAAAATGATTTTAAATCTGGTGATATTCTGACACATAATTTGGCTGGTAACAACAGTGATGAAAAAACACCTGCTCAAATATTTTGTGTCTTTTTCCCCTAGTTGATTCGAGTAACAAGAGTGGGAAAGCAACAACTGAAGGGCCTCAGTTTACAAGTGGTGTCATTATGAAGATTACAGACAACAAGCCGCTACCAGGACGACAGTTCATCAAAGTACTGCAAACCCTCTTCTTACTGAAACAGTACAGTACATACAGTATTCGCACATTAGGTCCTCATCAAATGTTTTCATTTGGTAATCTTTTGCATGTAAAACTTTATAAAATGTTGTTTGACACAATTATTATATTTTGAGAACAATAAAAAGCTACACGTATGAAAGTGTGTTCAGTGCATAGGTGGAAATGTAGGGCCAATATTTCAGAAAATGGCTCATGTTAATCATCATTTCCTAGTTTATATGTTGTTTTTTTTAGCAATTGTATGCATTCCTCTAAAACTATTACGTATCTTTTGATAACGGCTTAGTACATCACACAATGATTAATTTAGTAACATATAAAAGTATAAGATGAAAAGCAGCTCTTGTTAATGTTATTGGGTTTTTTTCTAGGATGCTCTGGGTAAAATATCTCCAGTAGCATATGTTGACATCTTGGAAGGTGATGCTGAGGGTCACATCCGCTTTAAAACTCCAGAGCAAGCTAAAGCCGTGTCTGATGCCAAGACAGAGCTACAGAAAGAGTACAGCTGGAAGCTGGATATTCTTTCTGGTAGGAATTTCGTTTTATTTCCTTACATAAATGGATTTCCTTACATAGAAAAAAATGTGTTTGTGTTTAACTACACTCCATGTTCTGTAAACATACAACCTGGCTAGGTCAACAGAGCATCCAATATGATTACACTTGTACTCTTGCTTGCATGATTGATGGGTTGGTGAAAATAATTAAGGCTTTGTGTCTGCTTGTTTTGTGTTTTTTTTTTCTTGTTTTGCTTCACAGTTGAATTTTCATAGATTTTGTGTCATTGTCTTTCCCAGGTGACCATGAACAACGGTACTGGCAGAAGATCCTGGTGGATCGTCAAGTCAAACTGAATCGTCCAAGGGAAAAGAAACGGGGTACAGGGAAGGTGGGATTTCCTTTTAAATATTATGATACCTATAGTTTTATATGTTTGGCGTGTTCCATTTTTAGCTCATTGTAGAAATAATGTGTGCATAGGAATGTCACATGCATTACATGATATTGCATCTAATTTAACTTTACTCTTTACTCTTCAGCTTATTGCCAAAGCAGAACAAATCCTCAGCGCCCGGACTAAGGAGGCTCATAAGCACATCCGTTTCCAAGAAGACTGAGAGCTGCTGTTTTCCAAACATCTGTGTTTTCCATGGCGTGATATGAAGGGGACAGTCACTGATAAATGTGTACTTGATTTAGGATGAGATCTGATGATTGTAAACCCCGTAAACATGCAGAATGGCCCTTTATCTGGTTGCGCTGCATCCCCACAGATAATGTGGGATGCTGCCATGCATAAAAAATTAACAATTTTTGCAACATTTCAGCTTTAGCTTTTAAAAAAATTTGTATATGATGTAAATATGATTTGGAAGTTGTCCCCGTGGAAACACAAATCAGGACATTTCCACATGAAGATAGTTGTTTTGTTTTGTTTTTTAAATAAAATGTCATTGTTTGACAGGTGAAATATTTCTTATTGTGATTTTACTTGCTTTTAGAGCATATTATTAAATACTGACGTGAAGTAAACTTTCTGATTCATCCTTCACCTATGGTCATTATCTCAGGATGGTGAACAACAGAATGAGAATACAGAAGCCAGCTGCTGGACTAAGCCCTCCACAGGCTATCCAGACTCTAATTGACCTGAGACTTGGAAATGGAGCTGCTTCTTCACATTAAAAGCCTGCTATGTTGTGTTGGTAATCTCATCAACATGGCTCCTGGAAGCAACACCTCAGGACAGACCCAGAATCCAGCGGAGGAACTGACACATCACATTGTTTTGGATAGGCATCCTGCCTATGCCAACGTTTGTGCTATCACAATCGTCAGTTCACCGCCTTGCATAGTTCTCTCTACACCCAAAGAATTTGTTCAACTCCATGTGACCAATAAGCAGATTTGGCAAGATTTAAACCTGAATGAGATCTGCCTCCAGTGCGGTCAAAATGAGATGTGCCGAAGTACAGCAGAGAGTTGTTCAGTAATATAAAAACCGCCATTACATAATCCATCATCATTTATTGCTGGTATTGGTAGAAAGGTAGAAACTGCCTGAGTTGATGTACCCTGTGGTTTATGTCATTAGTCTGGTCTCTGCAAAAAACTTTGTATCTTGTTTGAAGCTATACAGGTAATTATGTGGGCTGGCTGAGATGACCTCTCACAGATCCCATTGTCTGGGTGACTCCTGGCTGCATTGGCAGAGGTGGGCTGGTACAGCCAGCAACCTTCGTCCTTCCTCTGCTTGGAGAAGTTCTGAGGTTTCTCTTTCATATCATAACTGCAATTATAGGTCGTGGTGTACTCAAACATGGGTTTGACGGTCACAGACCTTACCATGGGTTTGCAGCACACTGGCCGCTGGGCAATTTTAGGCGTATACGATGCTCGATAGGTTGTGTTTTTTTCAAATTCGTCATTGGACATCTCTATCTGTTGCCTGTGGACAATAGCTGGGCATCGGGTTGCATCCCACGCTTTGTAATCCTCTTTCATAGTAGTCTTTGTCTCTAACGGCTCCCTTTTTTTCACCTTGGGTGAAAGCCTGGACGGCCTCGGCTGGAACGTGTGCCGCACGTAATCTGCGTGTGCTGTGGAAAGGCTTTCCATGTGTCCTGTCGGTGGCGTGTACGGTCGAGCTTCGTTACCGCACCTGCGCACGACGGGCCAAACCTGAAATTGCTCACGGAACTCACTGATCCCATCAAAAGGTGGCCGGTTTGTCATCGGTTTTGAGTTGGTTTGGTGAAAAGGCACTGGCCGGGTATCCCTGCGCTGCGTTGGATGCGGCGTGTAATCACAATTGTAGATGGATTTCCCATCAAAAGGTAGCGATGCCTTCACTGTAGCGTTTGGTTTGAAGTTCTTGATCACTTCAATAGGAGTCTTATAACAGTAGGCTTCCTTACAGGTCGTGCTGCTTTCAAATGTTTCCTTGTTGAACTTCAACTGGTCAGTCATCCTATGTATCCTGCGCCTGCGTGTGTCCCATCCTTGGAAATCCTCTGTAAGAAAAGGCAACAAGAATGAAATTATGTTGGCATGTCGGATTATTAAACAGGCACAGATTCTTTTCACTCCAAATTGCTTACCTTGGTACACAGACCGGCACTTCATAGCCGTTGCCTTGGATGCCATTTTCTTTGCCACTGTGGGAAGGTCATTGGTTTGAGTGCTGCTGCATGTCATTTGGCGTGGAGGTTGCAAAGATCTGTTTAGAACCTTTGCTGGGGTTGGTGCTGCACACGGAGCTCTGAAAACCACGATTGTTTTATTAGATTAGGCATAGGGTGTCATTTTATTGACAATTAAGACCCTTCTAAAATAGTGCAGCAAGTTTCAAATAGTAGAATTAACATTTCATGACGCTTCAAACAGCTGAGGTGACGTGAACAGAACATCATATTTCACCTAATACTGATGTTCTCCTGTGGCTGCTGCTTTGTGAGTGTGGGAATAGAATAGATGAATTGTTTATGCAACTTCTCCTGGTACTCTGTGATCACAGGGCTCCGTGTTGGGGCACTCTGATAGCCGGGGTGTTTCCTGGACATAAGGGAGGAATGGTGTCTTTGTTATTTTGACGAAGGCTTTGCAGAAATTGCTCGTTTATCTTCTGCATTTATTGCATCCAGCTGTGTGCCATTATGTATTATTCAAATGCAGATGAGAGAAACCTTTGAACCGGTGTTACATCAACATCAACTCAAGTTTATGAAGCACATTTAAAAACAATGCAAGCACAGTACAAGCACACACACAGAAAGGAGTAATGGTCCAAATAGTTTAATAATATTTATTGTTATTTATGGTGACAGTTTTTTCATTATTCTCTCATGTACAATACCACATTTAATATAATACGGTATGTTTATAATCAGATTAATATAATTATCCTGTGCCATTTACAATATCATGCATCATGTAGTTTAATGTGTTTAATAACGTGTAGTTGTATTTTGCCAGACATCGCCAACACAACTTTCGATCTGAAATATTTCCATCCTACTCTTTTAATTAACTAATGTTACTTTATATGTGTAAGTGTAAGGCACTTTATATCTTACATTTTCGACTGTGGTTTTGGAACGATCTCTGGTATAAGAATTTCCTTTGGGATTGATAAAGATCTGTCTTATCTTATTTTAGATGAACTGAGACATTTTTATTTGTGGATTTAACAAAAAAAAGCTGCAAGAAACTGTGGGGAAAAACACTGAATCATCCAAGGAAGATGGAAACTTTTTAAAGTGTTACAGCATTCAAAGGGTAGAACTTTGGAGCATGGATTCATCTGCATTTTTCAAAGTTGAAGGGACATATAGTCCATATCTTACCTCGCATTGATACTCCCTGGTGGCTGGTGCTTTTTGGGAGGGGCGGAATAGAGGCAGGGTACACGGAACTTCTCCTGGTACTCTGTGATCACTGCGTTCCGTGTTGGGGCACTCTGATAGCCAGGATATTTCCTGGACATGAGGAAGAAACAGTGCGTGTTATTTTGAGGTTGGCGTCGGCGATGCAGCTGTATTTTATTGTGTGTTACTGAAATGCAGGTGTGAGGAAAATCTTGGTACCAATGTTACTAGTGACATCAGTCAATTCAAGTCAAGTCAATTTTATTTATAAAGCACATTTCAAAAACAAGACAAGCTTACAAGGACAAAGGGAAGTATTGTACAATGTTGTACTTTATGGCTCAGGACAGCAAAAAACAAAACAACTTCATACAGACTCAAGAGTCGAAAGCGTAAGGAAAAGATTTAAAGAGATTTAAAAAAAGAGCAACGGAGGGAGATGAGCGAACAGAAAGTGGTTGGGCTGTTCAACGCCTTTAGTCTTCAGACTGGGGTTTGGGCTTGGGGGAGGCC
>OMNV01011256.1:190801-201197 GCA_900303265.1 Brotula barbata | reverse complement strand
CATACTATTTATCACACAATTTCTCAAGATCGTGGCGAGTGCAAAAATGTACACTCTGCATCAGAGTCAGATTTGTCCTGGACCCTCACTTGTCAACAAGATGGAGTGTGTGGAAATCCTTCTTTTGATTGGGGAATTATTATTTTTATTATATCCATAATATAAGGAGATAACACAACACTACTAAGAAAAATTATCTGTGTAAGATATAAAATCCTGTCATAACAAGACTTTTGCCCCGCTAATGAAGAAGATAACCTCACTATTGATACATGGGGAGGGGGGAAATGGCAAATCAGAGTGGCAGGTCATATGACACAGAAACAATAGGGGGTAAAATCTAAAATCTACTTTTAGCTACAGCAAGATGTTCCTTTATCATTACAATTGATTTAACTTCACCACAGTCAAGTATTCGTCAAAGAGCTTATTGAATTCATGTAGTGTGTTGAATCGATTAAGAGATTTAATGGGGACACTGGAGTGAGCAGCGGTTTTCAAACCTTGAATGGAAGCAGACAAAAGCCGACCTCTACGTGGGCAATACGGCGAGGACTAAACTGCAAATTGCACATTAACGCAAAGGTCTTCCTGCTTGACATATGGTGCCAATTACCAGCTGATGGGGTTCCTGGGGTAAAAAGGCCAATCCCTATTGGCCCTTCCCACCCAGGTTTGCACAAGCAGCCATTCATGAGATCCTTCACAAAATACCTCCCACCCAAATCCTAAACCAAACCCCAAACTGTCTGGTGTGAAGAGGCAGACTACACAACAGCACAGGGAGACACCTCAAAGTCAAACATACATGCCAGTTTTCATATAGGTTCACTTTCTGGACGTCGACCAGGGTCTGACAGTACGTTTTATGACTCGCTGCCAGCCTGGCGACCGGCCATCAGCTGTTAGCTGCCAAAGTTAACAGAATGGTTGCCATACTTCAGTTGTTTATAAATGGAGTGGTGATGGCTCGGTTTAATTATACACCGTGTATAAGTCGTGATACGGAGGAATGATATCATCTATCCATCCATTATCTATAGTGCTCATCCATGCTAGGGTGGCGGTGGGGCTGGAGCCCATCCCAGCAGTCACGGGATGAAAGGCGACCACTCATAGAGACATGGAGACAGACCACTCAATCACACTCCCATTCACACCTATGGGCTATTTAGACACTCCAATTCATCTACGCTGCATGTCTTTGGAGGTGGGTGGGAAAAAAAAGACCTTCTTGCTGTGAGGCAACAGCACTGGGATATCAGGGATGCCTCTGGGTGTTTTAACATTTCCCTCTCATTGTCATTCACGCACGCCACGGCAGTCTGCTCGGCATTCTAAGCGCACTCCTACTGTCAGACATTCGCTAGATCAGATTTTTAACCACATTCTGGTTCATTTTTCTTATCGCTGCCGTGTTCTGTTTCATTATATCAAATGCCAAATGATGGGTTATCCTTTGACATTCAATTACCCCGACATTTTGTTTAGTTTCCTGTTGTTCCAAGGACATAAATCAATATGACAGTCAGCAGCAGTAAAACTTTACCAAGAAGCTGAAAGAAAATGAAACGGCCATTCAGTTCACCCATGAAAAGCTCTCGCTGTTACGTGTTGACAGTCCGATAAATAACTTAATTGGATTACGACCTTATCTATTCCTTTCACTGTTTATTGAACACAAATCCTGAAAAGAAAGTAGGTCTGATGTGGGTTGCGATGAACAGACCAGATAAAGCAAACAGAGAAAATGAGGACTACTCCACCCCCAAATCTAATTACACAGCCATTATTTCTTTGTATTTGCTTGACTATGGACCTTTGTGCACAGTTTGTTTTCAATCTCAGTTCAAATTCACAAGAGTTACATGGGTTCATGTCTTCAGCATTAACTCACGCCAATTTCCTGTTCAGGGTAGAACATTGGATGTTGAGTGTCACCTCATAGTTATGTCTCTTAGATTATCAGGGTTTGATTGTGTAATCCTGCCCAGGAACCATTTTCAGAGACCATCTGTTTTCAGTGTAATATCTATAAACTTCGCTCTCTTCCTTAGGATGCATTCTACTGACAGGGAGGAAGCCAGCCACTTATATGCTGTATACACTGTCACCACGGGAATCTGGTAAAGTAAATGCATCCCTGAAGGATCCACAGCAATCTGGCAGCCAATCTCCCTCCGTACAGTCTCATCAGTTATAGGGAATCTCACATTAGAATAAAGAATACATATTTTATTTCAATTTTCAATATTGGACTACGACATTTCCCCTGATATTATTTTGGCAAAGCTATAAATGCATGTTATGTTACACCGTATATGAAGCACCTTTATATCTGAGTCTTTTCATCTTGTTTTAAATGCAAAAGAACAAACAAAGCTGTCATTGGTTTCAGCCTTGGTTTCCCTTTTATCCTTTTAAACCTAGTTATACCATTGTCTAATTCTGACAGCATATTAACTAAGGCACGTAGCTGCAGAGTGCAGATAAGTACAGGGTCAAGGAGTCCAAGATGACATGACATAATATATATGTAATATATATATAATATGACATAACTCAGGACTGATTCCTGAGGGCCACCTCGGGATTAAACACCACTGCCAAAGTCATCAGAAAACAACATTTTCCTTTTAGCGATACACACATACTTAGCCACACAGACTGACTTTGAGTATGTATCGCTCCAATCTTTAATTTCTGGCTTTAAAACTATTTAGTAAATGTACACACACTTACACAGCATTTTGGTACTGTTTGGTTCCCCCAGTTATTTATTCATATTTCCACGTGTTTCAAGTACCATGAAGACTAATATTGGTTACTTACAAATACGACTATTTCTCAAAAATACCATCAGTCAGGCTAGGAAGAAAATGTTTACAATCTGTGATTTATTTGACCCATTTTGAAATCTCAGCACTTCTCAGTCTTCCTTTCTAAACACATGGCACAATTGCCACACTAGGTTTTGTTATCAAATTAGGTATAAGACAACTTTACAGAGCAGTAACTGGTTAATTTTTGCTGTGATCTAGCGTTCATTCTTCTAATCTTATCATTCTTTATCATTCTTAAGCTGTGAGAAACTAAAACTTTAGTAACATTGACATAGCTTTCTCCATATGCTAAAATTAAAAAATAAGACGCATTCATCTGTCCATCCAGCTCGCTGTGTGCTCACTCAACCAGCAGCAAAGCGATAAAACTTATATATCATCTGGCGTCAAGCTGCAGAGCTGCTCTTTATGGATCACGATGGTGCCCAAAAGTGCTTTTTTTAAGGAACAGAGCAGCCATATAGCAGCCATTCAGAGGGAGGGATGAGATAACTTCACATTAATGGATTCTACAGATTCCAACACTGTCTTTTTCCAGTCACACCGACGCTGCACTGTGCTGATGAAGTCATGATGTTCGGGGTGAGGAGGGTTTGAGGGGCATTCAGTGTCAGGCGTTACATTAAAATCTTAAATATTTGAACAAGTCAAAGACATTTTTTTCCTAAAACAAGTATCACTTTCTTCATTGTAATAGAGTGATGTGCCTATTCAGGTCTAGGTCAACATCCTTGAGCTTTTCTATTCTTGAAAAAGAAATGACTGAAAAAGTTCATTTTTAATCACAAGATAATGAAACTCCAACAATAGACATAGAGAATTAACTAGAGATTTTTGCAGCCCACCATGAAGCAATTAGCCTATCATGCCAGTATATGAAATGGCATGAAATTAATAGATTAATCTGAGACAGACATTACAAGAAAAGCCTTTTAACCAGGCAGCATTTTAACTGAATGTCAGCACTGAAGAACAGATTATTGAGATATATGTCACCGGGAGTGTGATTTATTGTAAACATTGCTTGAGACCCTGCTTGATGTTGCTTCCAGCGGCATGGCCTAGGGGGTATGGGTGATTGCCTAGCGATCGAAGGGTCGCTGGTTTTCTTTACCCCACTCCTCCATGTCGCAGGTCCCTGAGCAAGATCCTAACCCCAAATTGCCCCCAACAAGCGAGTGGGCCTTGCATGATTACCTCGGCTGTCGGTGTGTGAATGTACGTATGAATGGGTGAGACATTGTAAAGCGCTTTGAGTGGTTTCTAGACTACAAAAGCGCTATAGAAATGCAGTCCGTTTTCCATTTGCGTCCCTCTTCCCCAATGAGCTGGGCTGTGACGGCAGCAATTGTTCGCTAATGTTAGCTTGAACAAAACAACAAGCTGATGAATCTATAAAAAAAGGCTAGATGACTATCGACTCAAAAACAATATATAAACCTTCATTTGTCCAATTTATAAGAAAAAAATGTGTAAACAGCAAAAAGATAAAAAATCTCCATGCTAGGAGAAATAATTTAAATTTTACAATGACTTCTCCGCTCGCTCCGTCCACAATCTCGGTTAAAAATTTCATGACAGCTCTGATACATTCCATTATGTCATTGCATCACTGAATGAGGACAGACCCGAAGCTGACTTAAAATTCGGTCAAAATAAGATATCTTAGGAGACAGCATATGTACGGTGTCTAAAAATTGGGACCGCCTTTGTGTCGGGATGAATAAAAATACCATGCAAGCAAATCACGACGTATTGACACACAGCCTATGTTAAACACAAATTTCTAATTTATACCACACAGTGAACAAAAGCATGTTGCCCCCTTTACAACAAATGGAAACAGACCAATTTTGCCACTGTGACCCTTTGACAAACATGGCAATCCAGTCCATTGCTTGTTGCCCGTGTCAATTTACCATAAAAATAACCTTAAAAATGTCAAGAGAATATGTCAAACACTTGAAGGAATGTGCTGTATAATGGACGGACAGCAGGATTATGACTGGAGAAAAAAGCTAGACTCTTGGACAAAAACACAAGCCAAATATCGACATCACATGCCAGATGAACTGAGATTTTTGAAAAAGCCACAGGAGGAGACAGGGCTCATCAACTTAGTCTACACATAGACTGGAATATCTGCCCACATTAACCACACGTATTATGGTACATTCTGTACATGCACATTCTTGGCAACCGAGCAACTGATGTCTCCCACTGTGAATCAATCACTTACCGAGCTACCAAACTATGTTGTGCATGCGAGCACGTTGCTTTGGCATTAAGATGCCACGTGAGCAAACTGCAAATTATCAGATACTCAATATTTCAAATTCCCCTCAAGATCCTCTATTCAAATTTACCCTCTCCGACTCTAATGACATTTGTGGGACATTGGTGCAGATAAAACAAACGAGATGATGTTTCCATAGAACTGCCGGGAGCACTATGACTCCACTCAGCTCTCTCTCTCTCTCTCTCTCTCTCTCTCTCCTCTATATCTCAGTATTGCCGCCAACATTAGATCACTGATGAGTCAGTGATTTAAAGTGACAAACACAAAGAAAAGCTTGCATTATTGATGTTGTTGACGTGTGTCACATTGAAATTTTGGTGGAAAATATGCAGCCGTAAAATGAGAAATCAGGATAGTTCCGAGTAAAGCAGCTCCTAATTTAGATCAAAAACTACTTGCCTTATTTGCCGAGAAGTTAACGCAGCACCAAATTGTGGCACTTTAAAAATCCCTACACTTATTAATCTTAAACATAAATTATCTATCTTTGCATAATATACCTGTTGAAGTCTGACAAAAAGTCCAAAGCCGCAATCGCACAAACCTCTTGTACATATTGTATAAGTGCAAACGAGCACTGGTAATAACGCCAAAGAATCCCACACTGGTGCATTTTGCCTCGGTGTGAGCTTTCTCTGTGGGAAACAAAAGCCCCCCTTTGACAAACCACGTTCGAGCGTTCTGTGCTGACTGTGTGTGTCGCTGGCACTTTAGGAGCAGTTACGGCGGCGTTAACACGGGTTTCATCTGTTGCTCAACTGTCCTCACGTATGAATCACAGCTTCCCACTGGGACATTGTGAAAGTGTAATTCCTGGAGCAACTGGGCTCTGTCACGACTTCTGCATATCCCACATGGTTGGCATTTACAGCCCCTCTCCGTTGGGATAGTATTCCCATAGGCATTTGTTCAGTGCTGGTAGCAACGGGTGGACTTTTTTTTCTGCTCTTGAAATGATTTGGGCCTTTGCGGGACCTGTTCAACACTGAGACCGCAGCTATCAGGGGCATGCTCAGCACTCAGGCATGGTTTTGAATGTAGTTATTCCTGGTGTCTGGGGTTGGGGCAAGAACATATTTAATGTGTGGGGGGAGGAAACGGCAGGACTTCTGTGCAATACCCAGTCAAGTCTAAAGCACTGTCCTGGGGCTGCTGGTTAAAGGGAGGGTGGAGGAAAGTAAGGGAGGTCAGAGCAAAGGTCAGGCGGGGGCAGTTTAGTTATTTGGGGTAAAGGGAGACAGACGAGGGGCCTCATTCATAAAACTGCGTGTAGGATTCACCTCAAAATGAGGAGTACGGATGAAACAACCGACACGGCTTGATTCCTGGGCTCGAAACATCACAGAGTTCCAAATGCATACTAATTAGTCATGTGTTTCTGACGGTAAATCCTCAAAGGTGTTCATTCTGCCGTGATTTTGCCAGTTGTTGGCTGTTCGTTTGCCCAAACTTTTCCCGTCAGTATCAGCTCTAGGATCAGATGATTAGGATTAGGATAGCTACAGTATGCTGAATCACATTTACTTCTTTTCACTCTATATTACCGAGAATTTGAGAGGTTATTTGGCAACAATACACTAGTCTGAGTTGGATTTTTGCAGTCTTTGCAAATGAACCCTTTATATATGATAGGTGAGAGGTCATATTTCTATTCATTTTACAAGTGGTTTGTATTTCAGTTTTCATCCTTCTGGAACTGAAGGGCAAGTTTGACATGTTTTCAATTCATATGCGTACGCCTGGGTCAGAGTTTGCATGGAGGGCTGCATGTTCTCACGACAATTTTGTGAACAACGTGACGTACGCCTTCTTATAAGTGAGACCTTGAAGGTGAGACCTTAACGTCACCAGCGTGTAGAGTGCAAATTACAGAATATATAACGATATATAATATAACAGATCACAACTGCAGAAAATATGGATAATAATTTGACTGATTGTAATTCAGGGGTTTTCACCAAGCGCCATGGTGGATCAAATATTACATAGTAATTCTGACTGCATCTGGTACTTTCGCTGATTTGTTTTTCGTCTACTTCCTCTCTCTGAGGGCGCTAATCAGGGAAAATGTCTGACGTACTTTGTAGAGCTCTGTATGGCAACTGGCAGGGCACCGCTGCTATGAAAGAAACTTAACTAAAATACAACAGGACCACTGGCTGCGCTAAAAATTTTATTTCTATTAATGCTACGGTGCGATCAAGGAGCTGATTCCTCCATCACCAACCAACAGTCCGTTAGGTTTGTTTTTGCATTTTCTGGCAAACATAAGTGCATGCTTTTACCACCATTAACCTGAAATCAGATGTGTAAAAAATATCATGCAGGTTGATGCGAAATGTGTCGTGGATATGATTTTCTCCTTTGCCTCGAGCTAGAAAAAGCAACGCATGTGGTAGCTGCGTGTTTCTAGTCTTATTTCTAAATGTGCAGGTCTGGACTAATATCTGGATACGGGCTTAAATGCACCAGTAGATAGTCATTAGTCAGAGTGAATCATAAATCATTGCTAAAAATTACCTTATCAGTTACTCGGCAAATGCACAGATGGCAGCTGTGGTTCTACGATAAACTATCTTCTGCATTCAGAGCTCAACCAAGAGAGAAACACATTGTATTGCACATTTACAGCTGGATAACAGGACAAAGTTCCATTTGGCAAAATTGTCCTCCTCGGTGCTGTTTCTTTTAGGTGTTTTGTGAATAAGCAGCAGGCCTCGTGCAAGATACAAACACAGGGATGGTGAGGATTCCAGGTATGAAACACACTGACATAGTGTGGGTAATGTACACGATGTCCTGGAAATGCCATTACGCCACATTATGTTGCTGCCACGTGATGGTTATTTTTAAACACAGGATGTCATCTATCCTCCTCAGTAGGGAAATGGGCAATAGATCTCAATTCTATCCACAATAAAGTCAACAAACATATGTAAATGTATTTGCGCAAAAACAGAAACAGGAAGCCACGATAAAAGGGACGTGTCATACGTTGAATGTTTAATATCAGCAGATACATCAGCGACAGAACTGTATCGATAAAAATGAATTTAAAAGTTGGACACTCACACTAAACGTATTACCTGAGTACTATACGTCGCGTAGAACTGTAAAAACCTAAAATAAATCTGCTGTTGAATCTGCACTACTAGCATGTAGCAGCTGCATATACAACCCCCGCCCAACACACACACACACACACACACACACACACCACCACCACGGTGGAAAGTCCCAGGAGATGCTTTATTTACCTCTATGTCTAACCCCCCCAGCACCACCCCCACACCCCCAAAAACACACATGCAACTGCAACACAATTCCATACTGTCTAGACTATTTGTGAATGGCGGCCATCCAAATAGCTCACCTGGTTGCACCTGCTCAAATGTGATTCAGGGAACTTGGCAATGCGAGCTGACCAAAATAGGTCATTTTGTAGACCGCCGCCGCAAATATTGCTATTGGCAGTGGCAAGAGAGAGAGGCTGGAAATTAGGAATAAAAACAACAATCTCTGCTTCTCCCTCTTCACTCCCTACCACCCTGACCTGAAGCACAACTGAGGGGCTCTTTTCAGGAGAACTTGCTTCTCCTTCACGTGGGTTCATTTTTGTGCCAATATTTCCCTTGGCTATTACAAATATCCACCTTGTAATTGGCCCACTTATGTCAAGTGAGCGTCCTAATTGAGGAGAAAATTGTGAACACAAAGACTCTTAAGAAAAATGACTTTTAAATTGCTCAAATAAAGGCACATTTTGCACAAAGTCAATACCAAAACTGCCTGCTGTTCGGAGTCAGGGAGCAGAGATGCAACACTTTTGAGACTTTATTATCTTATTAGCAGAAAGCGGCACGGTGGAATGGTGGTTAGCACTCACAGCAAGAAGACTGTGGGTTTGAATCCCGGGGTCGACCTTGCATGTTCTCCCCGTGTTGGAGTGGGTCTCCTACGGGTGCTCCGCTTTCCCCCAACCCCACAAAAACATGTGCGTTGGGCTAATTACTCCTGCCTTTGCCCCTGACCAAGGCAGAGGTGGAAGATCTGGAGTTGGTCTCCGGGCGCTGTTCTGTGTGTGTGTGTTTGCATGTGTATGTGTTGGCCGCCCACTGATCCTCATTGAGGATGGGTAAAGGTGCAGAGAATTAATTTCCCTACGGGGAACAACTAAGTACCCTTCTTTCTTTCTCTAATCAACTTGTGAAGCTCTCTGCTGTACGTTGCCAAGCTGCAACAAGTGTTCCTTCTTGTCTGCCTTAAATAAAATCAAGGCTTATTGAAGTGAGGATAACATGATAATGATTTTGATTCATATACTGTATAATTCTATCGTTATGCTACGTTTGTGGGCTGTAGTTGACCTTTGGATGGTACATCTACAATATAGCCTCATGGAACATTTCAGTAAAATGCCGGTTGCTGTCAAAAAGTCCCAACTTTATCGACTGAGGAAGTCTCATTGTCAGTCTCTCACCCTTTTTCCATTTTCTTGCTGTTTTCTTTTCAAAATGTATCAAGCCTTTGCACACCTGGTGATCTCCTTGACCTTCTAAAACCTGCAGCCAAGGTTCTCCTTCTTCCCTAAACCTGCTCACATCATTCTCCCTTTTCCAAAAATATTTTTCCACAGCCCCGGCCAAACCATGAGGGCCTTTCTTTGGACACACACGCCACACGATTTTTTGCGCTCGTTCACTGCCCACTCTGTGCACTCCACTCTTCACACCCCTGGCTGAGAAGGCACTATTTATTCTCAGCAATCTCATGTCATTAAAGAGGATTAGGAGCTTCTGTTTCTGACATTGTTTGACCAATTTCTTCTGTCTTTAAAAGGCTTAATGGAGATAATCAGCAATCACTACATGCACTCACTGTAATGCACTGTGTGAATTTGTAGTTTTAAGTGCATTTTATTTCTGTTTTACTCGTGGTTTCAATGATTTGTTCAATTAACGTCATCAGGGATACTAAGCCTATCAAAAGTCCTCCACAGGGACAAAAATATCCCTTTCTCTGCAAGTCACTGCTGCTGATTGTCATTGTGTGTTGTTTTTCCAGTGAAGATGTGATTGATAACACCTCATGTTATGTGTCATCCATGTAATTGTGATCAAAACTTAGTTAACGCTAACGTCTGTGTTTTCATGGCCGTAACTGATCTTTTTCAGTGTCTACACAGGAATTATTCAAACGACACTTGCGTGTTTTTGCTTCGATAATAATCATAGCGATCACTGGCTGGTTTACT